>JAQZBX010007507.1:0-50388 GCA_029593785.1 Cabassous unicinctus
CAAATTACTTTGCCATGAGGGCTCTTCAAGTTACCCTCCACTACTTGGCCCCAAGCCATGGATGGAGACAGACTTTGTCGGAAGAGTGGGCTGCCTTCCCCAGATGGGGCACTGCCTAAGCACTGATTTAACTAAGAACCCTTATGAAAAGCAACATAGAGAAAGGGTGGCAGAGAGGGCAAGGGAGATGTGCAGCCAGAGGAGGAGTCAGGAAGTTACAGCTGGGGGCTCGAAGAAAGCTTCCTTTCATGTGTAAGAGCCATTCCATTGGTCATAGATGGAGTGTTACACTTCTTCACAGAGTCAGCCTCAGCCCTGAGGAGTTTGTCCTTCTGTTATGTGCAGGTCCAAAGGCACTCTGGTGGCTGAAGGGCAATTGGCCTCCTCAACCAAGTAGAGCCTTGGGAACAACTGATAGCCACGATGCTGCTCACTTTTCCTTCACTGGACATCGGAGTAGGCAACCCCACTGTGGAGTAGACTCTCTTTCTCTGAGGAGCCTCTGACATGAGGGCAAAATGCTGTGCAAGCTAAGTGCAAAAGAAAGGTGATGGAAGAATATTGGAAGAAGCAGCCTCATATGAGCCACATGCAAGAGAGCTTTCCATGTTATGTGTGCCCTATACTAATATGAAGTTTAGGGTTTTGCTGACCCAGAGAACTTGGGTTTTTATGTCAATATAGAGTGTTGTTTTAGCATATGGCCAGACAACATTCTATCATCTTTAAGAATGCAAGATTCCCGAGGCTGAATTATTTGAAGAAGGATAGGAAGATCGATTAAGTTGATAATGACATTGCAAGACCCTAAGATCCCTGACCCCGACTTCTAGCCCAAGGAGGCTGACCTTCCACCTGGCTAAGATAGAATGAGGACATTGTATTCCAATGACAAGAATCAATATGCCCAGCATTATGTCTGCAAAGCTAATCAAAAGCAAGATTGGAGAAGTGACAGAATTCATGGAGAGAAGCCCAGGCTTACTGCAACTTTGGTTGGCAGGGCTGGGGACCCTAGCACACAGCTTTCTTGGAGATCCCAACTCTCATTCTTGGTGCAATTGGCTTCTAGCTCTTCAGCAGCCACTCTCCTAGGTGCATGATTCAGTATGTGCCATGTGTCACTAGCTTTTATTGATAACCACACTCTGGCTTGTTCCCTTACCTTCTACTTCTATCCAGTGTTCTCTGCTAGGGGTTATCATTAGTAATTGACAAGTTAAAGGTTTTGGAGCCTACCTAGGGGTAGGTGCAGCATGATTGGCTTCATCCATGGATTCTTTCAGTGGACACCCACCATCCCTGTCTCTCTCCCATTCTCCTTTCATCAGCCACAGCAAAGAACCATCCCCAGATCAAAAAACTCTTCACTTTTTCATCTCAAGTGTTGTTCAGTTTCTCATGCATCAATGTGGGCATGGTACAGGGACTAGGACCTTTAATGTGGATTATCACTTTTCACTACTGCCAGCTGATGTCCCTCCCAGCCCCCGTCCTCACACCAACACCAGATTTTCTCAGCCCTTAGCCTACCACTGCAGAATCTATGATCCAGCATTAGGGAGTCTGCCTTTTGGAAGAGTTGGAAATAACCCCCTACCATCAACGTGCTTCAAAGACCTTTTGCCTTTGGCCTGGTAAGATGCCTCTCCAGTCACTGAGCCCACCAGTAACATGACCTGACAGGGAGAGAAGGTCTATGCTGGAAATGAAGGCCTTTGCCATGTGGGGTCCAAGACTCCAGTAGAAGATGCCTTTCTTCAATGGAGGCGTGAAGGGGAAAACAAAAGCAAGAAAAAGTTAACTTGTATTTTTACAACACTTTTCTTAAAACTAGAGCAATGGGAAAACTCTGAAAGAGATTGACATTTTTCTCAACAGGAATCCATACTTAATAGTTCTGGCTTTCATTAAATTTTGCTCTTTGGTACCTGGGCCTTTTATTTAACATCTATATTTGTTTTAATTCTCTTGGTAGATATGTGAAAGGATTTTTGCTTGATCAAACACTAAATATATTTTTGGGTCCTGTTTTTCTTTCAAATAGCCAAGTTTTGTTTTTTTTTTCCTTTTGGGTATTTGCATAAAATGAAAAATATCACCGAGAATTAAATCACTGTGGATCCATTATCTACTTTTCATATTTGTCCATTCCATTTTTGTACCATTTCTGAAGCTGGGGCTCTAGAGAACATGCCATTCCTTGTTGCTGAGCCTCAGTCCAGTAGGTTTTTAATGGTGGCCACTGTGCCAGACTCACAAATAGCCCTCAAACAAGCCATTTCAGCTGACCTAGATCCCTGTGAGTGATTCATCCAAATAAGATAACAAAAAAGACAAAGAGTAATTTTTGGTTTTCAAGGGCCACCGTTCCAATTACATAGAGAGCAGCATTTGACTTCCAGCTGTATGGCGTATCTGGGGAATTGGATGGTACGCAGGGAAAATCTCCCAGTTGTCCCCACACTGGAATCCAGATGTGGACAGAGTCATAGCCAGAACCAAATCTAGACAGAGCTTGTAAGTAGATCACTGTGGTCCTCAGATTGCATCACCCTCATTTCATTCTTGCCTGAAAGCTTTTCTTTCCCACCAGCAAGACGGGCTTTCTGTTAAGGATCTGACACTTGCTGACATTTAGATATAGATAATTAACAACATCTTCAAGTGTTTTCTTTTCCAAGGAAGTGTGCATAATAACAGAGTGCAGAGGTCTAACATAAATGAACAAAGCTCTGACAATGGCATTTCAGGCAGCCACTATCAAGGTAGACTCAGGTTGGGAGAAGAGACAGAAGGGAACAGGCTTGTGTGAAGTTCCAGATATCATCTCACCTACCTGCCCTCACCAACACAGATTTCCTACTGCAGCATCTGGGGTGCCTCTGGAGAATCATCTAATACCAGCTGGCCATGGAGAAAGCTGGTCCTGTATTCTTCCTATCAAATAGTGTGGATAGAGAGCATAATGTCACCATAGCAGAGTTCACCCCATATTGAGCACTTACTGTCAAGCACATTTTATACAAAACAGATCATGGCAATGGTCCTCTAAGGTAAGGCCTTACAGATGAGGAATCTGACACTTATGGAGGTTGTATGACTTGCTCATGATTGTGTAAGTGACAGAGGTAGGGTTTGAACTTGGGTCTGCCTAAGTCTATAGCCCTGACATCACTTAGCTACCCACCCCACTGTTCACCAGGCCATGATGAGTGATGGCCAGACAAAGAACAAGGGGGCTGTTCTCTACCTACCTATCATGCCAAAGTAAGTGAAAATGGAATGGTTAGATCTCACCTGCTGTATCTTAGGGAAAGCCAGCCTTTCCTCTTGGGACACGCAGAGATCACTATTCCAAACAGGATTGCAAACAGGGAAGAAGAGGAGAAAGGATTCTGCTTTTGGGGCCTTTAAAATAAGGGAAATTGCAAAGCTCAGTCTAGGGTGGGGAGCAGCAAGCAGACTGGGGAGAGGACTGAACACCGGGTCCTATGGAGAGTGGTCGAATCATCCAGGATACTGTCCTCAGGGCTGTCATGGGGAAAATGGGGCTTTCTTTTTCTGTGTGGGCAAGACAATGATCAGTTCTAGGAGTTAAGGTAATGGATTTAGGTTCAACTAAAGAAAGGAGTTTCTAATGGTCAAAGTAGCCCCAAAGTAGAATTTAGGCTGCTCCCAGCATTGAGACAAGCCCCTCTCAAAAAGATGCCCCAGATGTGAAAGATAAAATATACATCTTCTGATTTTCATTCCATCCAAGAGTCTTATAATTTCCAAGACTATTAATGTCATCTGTATGCAAAGTAAAGGGGGAGCAGGGAATAAAAACATCAAGATCAGCTGATGCTTTTTCTTGCACCTTTATAGTCTTATTCAAGTAATCTGATTAGTAACGCCTTGACAGGTACTAAAATGGAGTCAGCATGGCCCTGCAGAAATGGGCATGAATATCTTGCCCTGAAATAATGTCAAAAAGCAATTTAACTTATCCTGATTAAGAGACAAGATGGTGAGATCTCTCCCTGCCAAATGCTAATGTTCTCTCTAAGACAGAATGTCTATAGGGGTCCATTCTTATCCCATTTTGCAAATAAGATAACTGAGGTTCTTGGGGCTGGTTTTCTAAGATCAAGCATTAGTAAAGAAGCAATGTGCTATAGTAGAAAGGCCAGTGGACTAACGTTCGCAATACCTGGCTTCTCCTCCCAGCTCTGCCCTTTGTAAACTTGGACAAGAAAATTAACCACCCTGAGCTTCATTTTCCCCATCAAAGAAATGGGACAGCTGATCTCAAAATAGGCAGTGATTCTTGACCCTGACTACACATGAAAATCAGCTAGGAAACTTTTTTTAAAATCACCCATGCTCAAGCTTCATCGTCAGAGATAGTAATTTAGTTTGGGATTGCACACGGCCATAGTTTTGTGTTTTTTTATTGTTGTTGTTTTGTTTTATTTTCAACTTTCAGGTGATTACAATGTGCAGCCAGGGTTGAGAACCACTACAACTGGGCAATTCTGAGGATCAAAGTAAACGTATTTGAAATTTTCTTTCAAAGTTACAAAGTACTATATTAGGGATATTTGCCAGTGGCCAGCTCAACCTGAGAGTCCAGGTTATCTGACACCAGCCCACTTGTTCCATCTGCTTTCCTCCTTCCTTTTGCTCTGGGCACATCCCACCTTGTGAGAAGAATGTCTGTGGGGCTTTCTTGTGAAGACCAGGGACAAAGATGGAAAGCTGACTAGGGATTGGACCTCTTAACAGCATCTCATTACATTCTGTCAGGAGTCCCAAAGAGTAAGACAGCCCAGAATATCAAATCTCCATGGTCCTAAGGGAGAAAATGCCATTATATTCATCTGATACAACGGGAAGAAAAGACAGAGTCCCCAACTTGATCTCTAAATGCTCCATTACCCTTTAGGCATGTTTGTAGTAACATTCTGTGGGAGAAAGAGAGAGACACAGGACATTAGAGATAAGAAAATCATCAGAGAAGTACTTCCTCAGGAAAGGGGGAAGAAAACAACTTTGTCAAATGTCAGCCTTCAACACAGCCAGTTATTTTCCAAGCTGGAAAACTACTTGACTGTTTCCATTATAGACACCAAATCCTACCTCCTGAATTTTTAGCACAGTCCACTGGAAGGCGCTGCCCACCGGTCTCATCTTCCCTGGGTGCCCTGAGTGCCCTGGTGGACAGTCCAGCTTCTCCTACTCTCTACAACACTTGCCATTGTACAGCACCCCAAGGAAGGAGGGAACTGGCATTTGCACAGCACCAACTGTATACCAAGTAGGATGCTAGGGATTTACATATATCCCATTTAGTCCTCAAAACAATCCTGTGAGGTGGGTATTTATCATCCACATGTTATGTAAGAGGAAATGGAAGCTCTGAGAGGTTTGAAACCCAAAGTCATAGGCCAACCAATGGCTTGGCTTAGCTTCTAATCTGTCTCTCTCTAATGGTCACTGCCTTTCTACTTTACTTTCACCATGCTAAGGAAAAGCACCAGACTGAGATTTAGCATATATGAAGACTGCCAGTTTTCTGCAGGACCTTGGGCCTCAGCATTCTCAGTTGTCAAATGAGAAAAGGGAGGTTAAACTAACTGATATCTAAGATGCCTCTTGGTTGGTTGTAGCCTTATAGTGGTGGTTCTCAACCAAGGGCGATTTTGCACCCCAAGGGACATTTGGCAATGTCTGAAGACATTTTGGCTTGTTACAACTGGGAGGGAATTTGCTATTGGCACCTAGTGGGTAGAGACCAGGGATGCTGCTAAACACCCTACAATGCATAGGACAGCACTCCAAAACACAGAATTAGCCACCCAAAATGCCAACAGTGCTGAGGTTGAGAAACCCTGATTCATTATATAATTATATAAGGCTTATATAATGATGGCATCCTAATACCAATAGCATATTTAGATGTGGATGATGGCAAGACAAGGCTGAATAGGAAAGGGGCAGGGATCCTAAATCGGGTAAACCAACAGAGAAGATGAACAGTTACATGAATTTAAACAAATAAGAGACTGAGTTTAGGAAAGTAAGCTGAAGTCAAAGGAATTTGGGCCAAGATAAATCTTGCCATGCCAAAGAAGCCAAGGCTGAGTGTCCCAGTAGGCAACTAGACAGAGCTCAAAGCATGTGGCTTGGGAAAGCACAGCCGTCTTTTGTCAGGTGTCTCTACAGCCAGAACCAATTCAGAGACCTACAGGCTGGAAAACTTCATTTTTATCCAAGAATAAACACTTCCCCTTCTAAAAAGCAAAGGTAATGAGCACCCAGGCCCACAGGATTTTGCTAGATGATATGGGGAATAAGGAGACAAATGATAGTCCTATACCTCTCAGAGCTGACCGAAAAATTAAGACATTTAAGCACCATTAATTAGAACACAATATCCAAGCTGGGAAGCACAAGGTGAAGAAACAAGGCAAAGTACCTGGGTCCAGTCCTGCACATGCTCATCATTGCCTTGTATCTAGCACCTCTAAAAAGGTGGCTCTGGCTACAAGACAGTCCATATAACTCTCCCCTTGATGACTATTCTCCAGCTACCACAGCTTTTTTCTTATTCCTCAAACATGCCAAGTTTAGTACCACCTCAGGGCCCTTGCACTTGCCATTTCCCCTGCTTCAAACCTCTTCACCCAGATCTTTGCAAGTCTAGCTTCTTCTCACCACCCATATCTTAGCTCAAAATACCATTTCCCCAAAGTGGCCATCATTCTCCAGCCTATCTAAATTAGCCCTGAAGCCACTTACTCCCATATTACTCATCTCTACCTAATAATGTCTTGTTTACTTGCTTATTGTCCATCTCCACCCACCTAGAATATACATTCACAAGACCAGGAACCTTATCTGCCCCAGCACAATGTCTGGCCCATAATAGAACCTCAATAAATGTTGAATGACTTGACGAATGGGAGAGGTAGAACTGATATGCCTCCAAAGGAGGCAGAGGTCATTGCTGCCTGTGGAAATAAGAGAAGGATGTGGCAGCATTTGTGTGTGGTGCCTTGAGGGTTTTATAGGCATTACACTGCCAAAGGTAGAAAAGAAGGCATTGAAGGAAGGGCAAACAACAAGCAGGAAGGAAGGAATAGGTAAGTACCCAATTAGCTGGCACCAAAATGGCCAAGGAGAGCAGTGAAAGAGAAGGCTGGACTGGACACAAAGAGCTAATACTCAATTCATCAGGAAAGAGGAAGCCGCTGAGCTTTTTTGAGATGGGGAAGAAATTTATTCAGGTATCAGATCTTGATATATTTATCAGATCTTAATATATTTTAGACACCTACTGTATGCCAAGCAGTGTACACATCTCTTCTCATTTAATCCTTATGGCAACAATCCTCTGAAGCATGATTACCAGAAAACTGAGAAACTGAGGCTCAGAGGTGGAAGTAAAACTTTTGCCAACTATAATTCATGTAATCCTTATGTATTATTTGGGGTTCTCCAGAAAAACAGAATAACACAACCAACGGGATATTTATTATAAGGAAATGGCTCACAGAACCAGGGGGTTGGCAAGTCCAAACTCAGTAGGGTAGGCCGCAAGATGGAAACTCTGATAAAGATGATGCTGAAGTTCTTAGTCCAAATATTTCTCCAGGAGAAGCTGGATAACTAGAAATTCCAGCAGAAGTCAATGCTGAAGTTGAGGCAGAAACTCATCTTCTGATCTCTGAAATCCTCAATTCTGGTTATTAAGACCTCCAACTGATTGGATGAGGAGACTACCCACATTGCTCAGAGCAATTTCCTTTGTTAATTGTAGATGTACTCAATGGCTTGTAGATGCAAAATTCCCATCTACAAAATACCTTTCCCAGCAACAAGCAGGCCAGTGTTTGACCAAACTGGACACCATAATCTAGCCAAGTTGACACATGAAACATTAACCATCATAACTTACAACACAGGAATTCTCATACCAGACCATAGGAAGCCATCTGTCTGCATGACATTTCCAGTAAAAAGCACTAGATGGATATCACCAGAAGGGGACAGACCTGCCACCTGTGGATGGCACATGCTTGAATATGCAAGGAAACAACCCAAGAAGGAGCCAATGGCTTCTAGGGCACCAATGGGCATCATACCACCAAAGGCACTGTGATGAGAAGGATTCTTGGCCCAATCTTTACTCAATAAAAGGGAACTATGATGGGTTAATAATACAAGCCATAACCACAGATGAATAAGGGCAACTTCTTTGCAACATATTCACCATCCCTGCTATAGTAGAATATTCTTGATTCCTAAAGGACTGTAGGTTTTTTGCCTGAGAAATATTGAAATAGAGCCACACACACACATACATATGCACATATACATATATATATACATATATATATGGCAGGGGCTCATTGGATACAGGTAAGGATTCCACATATATGTTTGTACTATTGTCATGGTAAGGTTGCTATTACCAACAAAGAAAACAGAACAGAAAATTGGCTCTAAATACCAAGTTACCAGAACTATGTGGTAGAATCTTTAACAGCGACAACCATTACTACTGCCATTCACTGAACATCTGCACAGTACTGGGCATTTCACATATGTTGTATGATATAATGCTCACAATATCCTTGGGAAAACATACTAGCATTTCCACTTGATGAGTGTTTTACATGAATGAGACTCAGAAAAGTTCGTAAGAGTGGAGAAGGGATCTCAGAGATGATCTAGTCATTACTTTACCCAACTATATTTTATAAATAACTGAATTTGAGGCCCCAGAGAGTAAGTGACTTGCCAGGGTACCATAATAAGTTCCTGGTAAAACTAAGACAAGGTAAAACTCCGCTCACCCAGCTCAAAGTCTAGGGTACTTACATATACATAGTGGTCTTCTTACACTCAACCCTACAAGTCAATATCTGACTTTTTATGTAACCCCATAGAGCTAGTTAAGTGTTTCTGGATAAACTGGGCCACAATATGAGGAAGGTGAGTTTTGAAGAGAGGCAGTTGAAAACTGTAGCTAAGGCTAGTCTCAAATTTAAATAAAGTAGGCAAATGCCTACATGGTGGGACTTCAGGATCATAATCAAATTTCCCCCCAACCAAAATTACCTTGATGTTTGCTGTATTCCTAAAATTCTTTATCCAGGACAAAGTCTTTTATTCCACAAAGTTTGATAAGTCTCTTTGCAAATGTCCTTGGAAGGGAAAAAATGCCTGGAAAATCAAACTGGGTTTAAATTCCTGTTACAAGGTTTTTTCTTGATAACAGCTTTTGATAGGAATAGTAAAGAGGCACTCAAGGATAGGTGGGCACCCAGGGGAAGCAAGCAAAGAGTTCAGGGTGAAATTTAGAGGATATTGAAGGAAACATGCACAATTTTACAATTAGGAAGCCCTTGTTTTAATGCACACACCTAAAAAATAGTCATAAAGAAACAGCAGAAATAGATTATTCAGCAGAGAAGCCCAAGGTTGCATGTACATGGAGTTTGAAGCAAGCAGGAGTTAAGATAAATTGTTTAGATAAATTAAGCAGTTACCTAAATAATTTCAGGAGGAAAAAATTATTTAAAAAAATAATTATCTAGATATTTTAGACAAATGAAACAGCCTAATCCTTGCCTTGAAACCATGATCAGAAAAAAAATCTTTTCAGTTTTTCTTTCAAAGAAATGTGTCATGACCTAGAGGTCCTGTCTTCACACACAAACTCATTTAGGTAGGGAAAAAAGCTGTCAGTTTAATTTGCTTGAGTAATTAACTCAATGGATAGATTGGAAGCCATTTAGTAACTATATAGAAACTAACTTCTCAGCCATTGGAAAACCATCAGAAAGAAACCAGCACAATACTAGCAATAGACACCTGGGGTTTTGGGCTGCCTAGCACCCCTTTCTTTCTTTAGGCAGCTGCTCCTGGCACCCTCTAATCACATGGTCCTGGTTGTGCTGTCCATTTCAGTACACTGCCTGCCCTCCCAACTCCCCCACCAACCCCCAGGACTAGTCCCTTTTTCCCTGGGCCACACTGACTGAGCTGGACATGACCATATGACAAGTTGGGCCAATTAGAAATCTTGCCAAAATTTTTTTGATCTGGAGTTGGAAAGAGAAGGAGGCCTGACTTTTGGGATCCAAGCAAAATGTACCAAGGGCTGTCTTCTGAGTCATGTAGAGAAGACATGACTTTCTGTGGTAGGTGAGGCAAAGCCAACTAACCCAAACCACAATACACAATAGAGGGGAAGTGTCCTGATGCCATTTGAGTCCCCAGACCCAGTTGTTCTGGAAGCCAGCCCTCACCTGGACTTTCCAGTGTCATGAGCTAATGAATTGCCTCTGTCACCTAAGCTGCTTTGAATTAGATTTTGATCTCTAACAACCAAAGGAGTGCTGATTCATTACTTGGGTGACCAGCTATGAACCATATAACTAATTAAGAAAAAGAAAGTCAGTAAATGAGCTCTAAACAGGTGTGTCTATGGCTAGCAAATGGTTTCAAACTGGTTTGACCAAATTCAAACTTTTCCTGTACAAACCTACTTGCATATGTTGAGACAGCCAATATCATCATCGTGACTCCTGTCAGACTCTGTTTTCTCCTCTGCTGTCAAAGAAAGGAATGCTTTCCTGCTAACCTGTCTCCTGGGGGATTATGTTAACTTATAAATAATTGAAACCTCTCTGAAAAAGATTTGGTTTTAAGGAAGCAGTAAATAAGCTCTCAGAGGAGCTCCTTTCTGTCCATAAAATTTTATTTTCTTCATCCTTTGGAAAAGAGTATATCAGCAGAGGGTCTCTCCCTACTTCCCCCCTCCACTCTCTGAATCCTTTCATGGAGAAAAGCACTTTTATTGCTCATGTTTATTTCTGGTCTGCAGCAAAGACTGGATACCCAGGGTTGGCTATCAACTTTGCATTAAATGTGTTGCCTTTGATGGAAAGAAACACACTTAAATGAATAAATTTCATGAGGACTTGAGGGAGGCTATATAGATAAATGAGAAGTTCATAAACAGAAAAATGATAGAAGTAAATCATACTGCTACACAGGTCAGAAAGGCCAAGCTGCAGTTTAGCGATTTCAGGAGTCCCTGAAAAATCTATTCCCACCCATTGGCTCATACACAAAATTCCACTTACTGCACTTGATTCTTATACTTAAAGTAGTAGTTTCTCTAGAATAATAATCTTTTACATTCCACAGAATGCTGCAGTCCAGAAAGCTCTTTAAGAACTATCGTCTGTCATGACTCATAGTGATATCCTGAATGGTGGACAGAACAAAGATTAGTATTCCCATTTCATAAATGAAAAACTGAGGCTTGGGCAGGTGAGGAGGCTTGCCCAAAGTCACCTGAGCAAAAGTAGGTGAGCTGGCACTAGGTTATAAACCTCCTGTTCTTAATCTGGTCCTTTCTGCTCTTTACCAAACAAGAACCTCAGAAAACTGCTGGTGTATTACCATTACGAGGTGGAAGAAAAGTAAAAGAATGTGTCAGCCAACCTGAGGATGTAATTGGCTAAGAACTGGTCCTACACAGAAAAAGGAAGAAAAGAAGCAAACTAATATTGTTTGCAGGCATAGACAATCTAAAGAGTGATCTGACAGGACAGGTGTGTTTGTTGCCATCACTAGAAACTTAAGGAGAATGCCTCAGAGAAAGCCTTGCATGTGGTTGTAATGAATGCCTTCTAAGGCATTAACCTTGAGCCCATTGCATTCCTCTGTGGAATATGCAAACCAAGATGGTGCTGCCATTTCCCCAAAGACCATGTACTCTGTCTTCTAAATGATCGTGAAAATACTTAAAGAAGATTGATCAGAAGATTGCCAGATTATTCCGCTGCTGGGGTACCACGAGGTCTCAGTGAGGTACACGTGAATTTCTAGTAGCCAGACCCTGAGCCTGATGGCATTACATATGCTTCTTTTTAATGCCCATAAAAACCATCTAAGTCAGAGATTATCTTCACATTTGCCTGTGATGCTCAGAGAAGTTAAACCATTTGCCCAAAATCATAGAAACTGCCAGTCGGTAGAGCCAGGCTTGGATTACAGGGTTGCCTAACTTCCAACTTCCCTTTATCCCAGACTAGCAGAATGATAAATGTTGAATCTTCATTAAAAACAGTCAAAAGACACAGTCTCTAATATAATCAAAGTATTGGGTTTTTGGAAGAGAAACTGTTCGAACAGGGAGATCTCAAATCGAAGTAAGAGTCTCAAATGGTTAGTAAGTTACATTGGCTTACAAAGGCAATTTGGAGGTTTTCAAAGGGGAAGTTACAATAATTGGTTGCATTTAAGTTTTGATTACAAAGGAGAGCCTTATAAAGCAGGGAATGATTATAGATTGGTTATTATACCACTCTTGTCTATTTTTCATAGCTTATGTGTACTGAACTGAAACCAGCTTATTCCAAATGTTGCTTAAGCTGCAATTTTTGCAGGGCACATTCTGTTTTTGTGTGTGTGTTTTTTCCAGAAAGTTCCTGCTTTTATTTTTAACTTTTTAAACAGTCCCTGTCATTTCTCAGAGAGGGGTTGCTCCCAGCAATACCAATCTAGGCAGCCATTTCACTTTACTTAACAGAACCCAGAATAGTGACCTGGTCAACTAGCTCCCAGTCCATTATTCATGGATGAGGATTTACAGATGAAAATCAGTCATTCATCACCCTCTTTTTTCCCATGGCCCACTAAAGAAAGGACCAGTTTTAAAAATGTTTTCCACACACACGGCCCCCTTCCAGCTTCACAATAACTCTATGAAGTGCACAGGCGAGGCACTGGCATCCCCACTTTACAGATGAGGAAAAGGAGGCTCGGAGGGATTTAAGGTTGCCCAAAGCCAACCCAAGACTTTTATTTTTTCCTTTATTTTTAAAGAAGTTTTAGATTACATAAATGTTACGTCGAAAATATAGAAAAGTCCCATATACCCCGCCCCCTCCCCCATTTTCCCTCATTAACAACAACTTTCATTAGTGAGGTACATTTGTTACAATTGATGAACACATATTGAAGCATTGCAACTAACCATGGACTATAGATTACAATATAGTTTACACTTTGCACCGTACAATTTTATAGGTTTTGACAAAATGTGTAATGGCCTGTATCCGTCACTGCAATATCATGGAAACAATTCCAATGTCCCCAAAATGCCCATGTTACACCTATTTTCCCTCTCCCTCCCTTCAGAACCTCTGGTTCTGAGCCCTGAATCTCAGCAGAGTTGCAGCCAATACCTACTCTCCATTTCTTTATATCAATGTTACAAGTTCTTCCATTACTAGAATAATAATAAGTCTACTTTGGTCCATAACTGCATTACCCCCTTATGTTTGTTCATTCCACAATCTTGAGGATTTGGGGATGGTGATGCCCACCTTGCTTCCTATTGAGAAAGGGCTTAGATCCCATGGGGCAGATGGATGGAACTGTCTTGCTTGCAGTTGTAGATACTCTGTTTCTTGGGGTGGAGTTTGTCCATTATCATCCTTTTGTTGGTTGTCCTGGGTGAGTCCAATGAACTGGAGAGTAGATGTTGGCTGCAACTCTGCTGAGAGTGAGGGCTCAACCAGCATATGAACAGCCAGAAGATTTAAGTCTCTGGGACATATATTTGATGGGTATAGTGCTAATTATAAGTTAAAATAAAAGGGGAGAAGAATATGTGTGGGAAAATTATTAATGAGCCTAACTCTGATACATTGGGGAGATAGGTTAACATATATTCCAAGGTAAGACCCACCGACAGGGTGCCAATTTCCTGGGGTTTTCTGCCCTACCTATAGTTCCAGGTGTCTCTAGAGCACTCAGAAGCACCTTGTTTGAGGCACTGTTTACTGTGGCAGTCAGTGAGATCCTTCTGAGACATGCATAAGTGTAACCTCTGGAATGACCTCCCGACTCACTTTGAAATCTCTTAGCCATAAAAACTCATTTGTATTTAATATTTCCCCCTTTGCAACCCAGGACTTCTAACTACAGCCCCAGAAATCTTCCTGCTCTACTCTGTCACAGAGCCTTACACATGTTCAATACTCAATAAATTAATGGATTAATAATGGATGACTCCATCTTAAAAGGATTGTGCTTTCAAGTCTCTGCATGCAACTCCACCTTTCTCCTTGCCGAAGAAAACCAAGAGTAATTAAATAGTCACATCAGCAGAAGCTTTTCCCTCCGCAGCCTGAGACAGGTGTTGGCAGCACCATTTCCTTTTAATTTGGCACTCCCTGCCCCCAGAGAGCACGCTCAGTCCACCTGCAGGTGCGATTCCATTTGCTCTTTTCTCATCTGTCTTACCACTTGCTCCTTTCCCACTAGCTGGCATCTGCCAGAGCCCACACTACCCATTGTCCCCTGCCTCTCTGCCACTGGCACAATGAGCCATCTCTGCCCAGCCCTCGCCCAGTCCCACCCAGCAAGACCAACTGGTGGCAAGAATCGGATGTGGGATTCAAGTCAAAGATTGCAGACAGCGCCTGACTCGCTGTCCCAACCCCACAGAAATGATATTCCTGCAGTTCTAATCTTATTATGAAGGTGCCTGTGCCAGAGAAGGAAAGGTGAAGGGAGATTGCAGATATCCAGGACTCATCAGATTATCCTTTCTTACCTGTTGAGTCCCTCATGTGAAATGTCACAGAATCCTGTACTCACACAATTAAAGACAACTTGAGGGCTGGGCTGGGTGGTAGCACTACTTAACACATGCCGCTTACTGGTATACATCCAGGAACTTGGATAATCACCACCTGGCTATGGGTCCAGAGTTAGGCTGCTTTGACTTTAGACAATGCAGGATATAAACCAGACACATATCCCCAGACACTCATTCTTGGTTTGTCCTCTCCAGTGTCCCCCCAGAGGTCTGAAGGTAATCTTCACTTCCTCCCACCCTCTACCCATCAAGATAAACATCTCTTTGCTCTTCAACAATTCACATGACATGGTTTGCTCATTCCCCAGGCTCACATCAAGGATCATCTAAGCTAAAAGCATGTGTATATGTGTGCACTGCATAGGTACATGTATGTGTAAGGATGTGGGTGTATATATATATGCACACATATCTAAAGTACATATACACAAATGACAACTTTTTGTAGATTGTAGTGTGCCACACAAGGTGTAACATAGCATTATTACTATTGTTTCCATGGTTTGGTTCCCTCTTCTGCATTCTAGTGATGTCCCGGCTTGTCACTTGACACCAAAAGTGTAGCCCCCAGACATCTCTCTATCATCCAATCCTTCATCTTAGAAATGATGAGGAAGGTAGCAGGTCTCATTTAATGATCACAGTGTTAAGTGCTATTTTATCCTCACAAGAACCCTGTGCAATAAAGAGACTGTTGTTATCCCCATATTATAAATAAGGAAAGTGGGGCAAAGAGAAAAGTAGTAAGTTGCTCAAGGTTGAAAATTAATAAATGGCAGAGCCAAAATTTGGGCCCAGGACCATGGGACCCCAGAGCCTGCCCTTCTCACCACAAAGCTAGGGGGTATCAGATGTTACCCAACTATCAGATGCCTTGATTCTGTTCTGTTTATTCATTAGGATTTGGGGTCTTTGAGGAGACAGTCCCTATCCTCAAATAGGAAGGAGTCTGGAAGTGGGCAGGTGGGAGCAGTGGATGGCCTCCATCACTGCCACCCTCAGTGACCGAGCTCAGGCAGGACAAGGATTGCTGAGGAAGCCCCAGTTCTGCATGTGCCCAGATGTTTGGGGGTGAGAATTGATAGTCAGTAAAGGTGTTAAGTCCTGTTCTCCACTCTGCTGGGTCCCAGCTCTCTTCCAAGGCCGTTGATGGAGTCCGTTCTGGAGAGGAAGGGCTTGTGAAGTCCCCAAATCACAAAATGCAAGCTCTAGAAGAGGTCTTCGTGTTTGGGGATGAGCTGAAAGCAGCATAGCCTGGTAGCTAAGAGTAGGAGCTAAAGGATTTTGTGTCCAAATCCTGGGGGTTAGATACTATTGAGCAGTTACTTAACTTCTCTGAGCCTCTTCTCACTCACCTATAAAATGGGGTTAACAATGCCAACCACAACAAGTTGCTAGATTGACTAAATGACCTCAACATGGAAAGCACTTACAAAACCTGGAACACGCTAGAACTCAGTAATAAATGTTAATCATGACTACATATGAGAAGGAGTTAAGTGGCTTCCGTGTGGCTTTTGGTTCACAAAAAAAAAAAAAAGAAAAGAAAAAAAAAACACTTTTAAATCAGAGAAAGAAAAAGAAATGCTCAAAATCTTTCATAATTTTATTTTGCCTCCATTGGCTCTTGTGGTGGTAGGTGGGGGAACAGACCACCTAACTCTTTTTTTGTCAAATCCCCAATTCACTAATAAGGAAACTGAGGCCCTGGAAAAAAAGAATGGTACTTATCTAATGTCAAAGAGCAAGTTTGCAACCGAGGCTGAGTCTAGAACTCTGGTAGCCTTACCTGACATTTGTTCCAAGGCCCAGGATCCTTGAGGGAAAGGAGAAGAAAGGAAGACAGAAATATGCCACCTTGTGACAGTAGATGCGGTGTGAGCTGATTAGGCAGGCTGCTTCTGCCTGTGAGTGCCCCCCACAGAGATCACCACGTGTACAAGTAAAGGAGGGTTTCAGGGTGCTGAAACTGTTCTCTCCTCCTGGGCTGCCCCGAAAGGTATCTAGGAAAGTTAGCATCAAGTCCCCCAAATGCTGTAAATAACCTTTGCTTAGAATCAAAATCTAAAATGGGTGGTTTTGTGGGAATTTTGCCAGGAATAAACTTCAGATCTTCTAAATATCCCAATCAAGGAATTTACCAACCTCGACTGCTGCTCTAGTTTTTATTGCTACGTAACATACTGCGCCAAAACTTAAACTTAGTGGCTTAAAACAACCATTTCATTACATAGGCATACATCATTTTTATTGTGCTTCACTTTATCACACTTCACAGATATAGCATTTTTAATACAAATTGAAGGTCTATGAGGTCCATCAGCGCCATTTTTCCCACAGCACATGCTCACTTCGTGTCTGTGTCACATTTTAATTAAGATATGTACATTGTTATTTTAGACATAATGCTATTGTTCACTTAATAGATTATAGTGTAACCGTAATTTTTATATGCACTGGGAATCCAAAAAGTTCGTGTGACTCACTTTATTGCGATATTCACTTTATTGTGGTGGTCTGGAACCAAACCCACAATATCTCCAAGGTATGCCTGTACTTACAGATTCTGTGGATTAGGAATTCAGACAGGGCACAACAGGAATAGCTCTTCTCTGCTCCCTGATGTCTTGGACGTTAGGTGGGAAGACACAAAGGCTGAGGGTGACTCACTTCCAGGGAAGGGGAAGGCTGGAAGCATCTGTAGGTTCCTTCACTCTCGAATCCAGCACATGCTTTGGCACGATTCAAATACCAGGTCTACTGACTTGGGCTTCTTCATAGCATGGTGGCTTCCAAGTAGTCAGACTTCTTACAGGCTCCAAGCATGAGTGTTCCATAAACAAGGCATGACTTTCTATGACCCAGTCTCAGGAGTCACATAGCAACACTTCTATGGGTCAAAGCAGCCCCAAGCTCACCGAGATTTAAGGAGAGGGGACATAGATGCCACATCTCAATGGGAGGAGAGTCAAAGAAAGGGCAGGCTTTTATATGTATATATATACACATATATTCATATAAAAGCCTGCCCTTTCTTTGTATATATACAAATATATATATATATATATATATATATATACACACACACACACACACACACACACCACCGCAGCCACTTCTTGTATGTGTGTATGTCTCACCAGCCTAAAAATGTCCTTAAGCTTCCTGAGGTCAAGGCCACAGCTTACACCTCTCTTCTCTTCTCCCCTCTAGGCAGGGAGAGGGGAAGTGACACATCTAGGCAAAATGCTAAATGAAGTTAACATTCTGATCTCAGCCCTCAGCCTTGACTGCGGTCCTCTGGCAGGTCTCCAGACAGAATGGCTGCTTCGTTGTATAATATCTTTCATTCTGTCCTTCTTTTCCCCATTCCTCCTCTACTCTATCCAGAGCCCTTCCACTTCTCCCCATCCCCACTGTGACAACCCCATCAGAGCTGACATCCACTGCTCTTAGAGTAACTAAATTTTGGACTTACAGGGTAGTTCATCTACAGGACTGGCCCATGCCCACCCCTCTCTCACTGGGTGCCACTTCACCAGCCTCCTTGCTCTTCCTCCAGTATGCTAAGCCCCTCCTACCATCTCCTGGAATGCCCTTCCCACAGCTGTTTGCATTCCTGCTTATTCTTAGCCTTCAGGTCTAACCTTAGGTGCTCCCAGTCAGAAAGGTCCCGTGAGTCAGTTGTCACATGACCATGATTATTTTTTTATCTTCTTGTTTGTTTTCTGTCTTCTCACAAGGGCAGAAAGAAGCCTTGTCCTTCACCACTCTGCCCTCTGTGCCTAGAATACCTTCTAGCCCGTAGAATGTGCTCAGGAAGTATTTGTGAAATCAGTGAGCCAGATGCAATGTAGCATGGCTTCTAGAAGCAGAAAAATTTGAATTTATTTACTCTTAAAAAGCAAAGTACAGTGGTCCCCTAAATCTGCTGATGATCTGCCCTTCGACACAGACTGTTCTTTACAAAGTTGAGTAGAAAGAATTTAAGAATATTAGTGTTTTAGTAGGGCCCACAGAGATCATTTAATTTCTCATTTTGTAAATGAGAAAACTGAAACCCAGAGAGGCTATGAGACTACCCAAAACCATACCAATTTAGTCATTTCACAATATTTCTTGGTGGTTAATTTCTTGAATTAAACAAGCAATTGTCCATTGAAAAATGAACACCATATTGAAATATGCTTCATAAAGACTGGAGCTTCCACGTTCCTATTCCCTTCTCCATTGGAGGACCCCTTTCAGGTCCCTGTGCATTTGCTTCCCAATAACACTCTACCACCTCAAAAATTAGCTTAGGCTTAGAAATAAAAAGTCTTCTTTATGAATTGTATTTTAAAAATGCCACCAGGCACAGAGGTTCAAGGACAGGGATTCCACTTGGTGTTGCCCAGTTATAAAGGGAATGAAGCCTGGTGGCATTTTGCTGGTGGAAAGGACTTTGGAGGATTGACTACCCAGGAGCCACAGGGGACAAATAAACTTTGCTCTCTTCAACTACAAAGGACCTGCTGATTTGGGTAGTAAGTGAAATTATGAATCTTCTTGACGACCAATTGCTGACTAATTTATGGGATTGAGTCAGCAGCTGGATAACCTCTCATACCTTTGGTCATGGAGGTCAAAACTAGAAGAAAAGGGAAATTTCGAAAGGAAATTTCTGGTTTTTAGAATGCTGGTGATAAACCAAGCCTGATTTATTACATGACCATCATGTATGGGAAATGACTGTAACTCTAGGTATCTTTGGTCGACCTTAAGAGATGTAGCAGGGGAGCAGATGTGCTCAAATGGTTGGGCATCCATCTCCCATATCGAGGGAACTGGGCTCGATCCCTGGGACCTCCCAGTAAAAATTAAAAAAGGAAAAATATAGAAGTCACGCAGGCCACCAGGTCCCGTGCGCAGGTGCACCACCAGGCCCCACGTGTGGATGAGCCGCCAGGTCCCACGCGTGGGTGCACCATCAGGCCCCACACATGGGTGCGCCACCAGGCCCTGCCAAGCCATGCAGCAAGATGATGACGTAACAGAAGAGTGACACAAGGGAGAGCCAAGACGAGATGCACTAAGGTGGCGCAGGCGGTAGGATGCCTCTCTCCCACATCGGAGGTTCCAAGGATCGAATCCCAGTGAAGACAGGAGGAGAAGGATGAGAAGAGAGGGCAGGAAACAGACACAGAGAATTGCCCAGCAAATGGACACAAAACCAGCAAAAACAGGGGTGGGGTAAAAAGGATAAAAGTAAATAAATAAATAAATCTTGGGGGGAAAAAAAAAAACACGCAACATGCAATCCAAGGCACATTTGTTTCAAACTGAAGCATATAAAATTTTAAGTAAGTTATGCCAGAGCATTCTGTAGAATGAAATAGGATGGGTGTTGCCTCCGTTCTTTATGTTTGTTTTTTTATTGTTTTTTGTTGTTTTTGTTGTTGTTGTAGAACCCGAAATCAATATGTTGTCTTATAGGGTAAAACTTGTACCGAAATATTTATTCCCCCCCATTTCAAGCCATGAGTCAAACTTTTTTTTCTCTCTTATTGATAGGCCTGAGATATTTTTCAATTTTTAAAAAATGAAACCAGTTAATTCTTGTTCCATTTTTATATATGTAAAATTGTAATTTGGCCCATTTTAAGTCCTTTTTAAAAATATATATTGACATCCTTTGAGATAGTTTATTGCTAAAATCTGATCTAGTTTGGTTCCCACAAAAGTCTGTTCAGGAGGGAATCATCTGCACACTGTGCACAGTGGAGTCCATCACCTATAAACCTACCTAAGATATTTGTTTACAGGTATGTTCCATTTTAGCAGATGTTTTAATCTCAGTGTATGTGCTGCATACAAATAAATATGTCCTGAACCTTTTGATCTTACTGATACATTTTTACAAATGTGTTTCCAAGGAATAAAGTTTATTCTTGCTTTAAAAAAAAAAGAATGGGGGCACTGAAGGACAGAGGAACTAAGGATCACCAGCAGCTGAACCTCAGGAAGAAAGTCTCAGCCTCAAAACTATAAGCTAGACTTCCGGGAAGATAGCATAGTAGGATGGCAGGGCTCAACTCTCTTATAACAGAGGAGAGGCAAAAATCTGTCTTAGGTTGCTGCTTTGGGGACCTAGAGACGAGGAGAGTGCTATGCATCATCCAGGAGGGAGAGAGACAGAGAGACAAAGAAGTCAAAGTGAAAACCATGAGTTACTAGCCCATGAGGCTGGAAATAGCACCCATTCCACACCTTCAAGGCAAACAACCTGGGTAAAATCTGTGGTTCACTGTGGACAACTAAGAGGGGAATGGACATCTTCCTCCCTGGGAGGAGAGAGAGTGCTGCAGATGGCAAAGAGTAGTTTCTCATCAGTTAGTTTGGCCAGCAGAGCCCATTTTGAATCTCATCTCTGGCCAGATGAGAATCATTTGCAAGTGGAGGTTGAAAGAAACACCTCTGTGGAAAGGTTCACCGAAGAGCATCATCTGCCAGCAGGCCGGGAAACTGGAATAAGTAAAAATTCTTTTTGAAGTCTCTCATGTCCAGAGACTCTTTATTCTGATCTCTGCCCCATTGGTAGATCCCTGGCCCTGTTTTGACAAATTAACCTGGGCAATATTAAAGATTTAAAATAAGTTGAACCAAAATTCAAAGAAGAACCTTGAAACAAAGTCACTAGGCAAGAGAGAGAAATAGACGTTCAGAGTAAATTCACCAACATAATCAGGTGCCTAGATAACAGCAAAAAAATTATAAGCCATACTAAGAAACAGGATGATATGGCCCAGCCACTGGATCAAATAAAAATTCTTGATGAGACACAGAATTTAAGGCAACTAATCAATGATGTTCACACAAATCTCCTAAATCAATTCAAGGAGTTGAAGGAAAATATGGCTAAAGAGATAAAAGATATTAAGAAGACAATGTGCGAACATAAAGAACAATTTGAAAGCCTGCAAAGAAAAGTAACAGAGCTTATAGGAAAGAAAGACACAATGGATGAGATTAAAAATACATTAGAGGCATATAATAGCAGATTTGAATTGGTAGAAGACTGAGCAGTTGAACTTGAAAAGACAGGAGAAAAGAATGGAAAAAAACGGGACAAGGTCACAGGGAATTGAATGACAATGTGAAACACACAAACATATGCATTATAGGTGTCCCAGGAGAAGAGAAGAGAAAAGGGGCAGAAAAAATATTTGAGGAAATAATGACCAAAAATTTCCTAACCCTTCTGAAAAAATATAACTATCAACATCCAAGAAGGATAATGCACCCCAAACAGAATAAACCTGAACAGACTTACTTTGAGATACCTACTATTCAGAAGATTAAATGCCAGAGATAAAGTGGATTCTGAGAGCAGCAAGAGAAAAACAATGCATCATATACAAGGGAACCTCAATAAGACTAAGTGCTGATCTCACATCAGAACCCATGGAGGTGAGAAGAAAGTGGTATGATTTATTTAAGGTTCTGAAAGAGAAAACTGCCAGTCAAGAGCTCTGTATCTAGCAAAACTGTCCTTCAAAAATGAGGGTGAGTTTAAAGTCTTCACAAAGAAACAAAAACAGAGTTTGTTACCCAATGACCAGATTTATAAGAAACACTTAAGGAGTTCTATAGCCTGAAAGGAAAAGACAAGTATGAGACACTTGAGAAGAGATTTTTCCTTTTGGAGTAATGAAAATGTTCTGAAATGGGCTGAGCTGATGGCAGCACAACTATGTGATGAAACTGAGAGCCACTGAGAGTACACTTTGGATGGATTATACAAGGCAGGGGACCATACAACATAGAGTACCCCGTGGTGAATGATGGACTGTGGTTAATAGTACAAATATGAGAACATTCTCTCATGTATTATAACATATATACAATACTAATATATGGTGTGTATAATAAGATGGCTTGTGGGGAAAATACACCAAACATAGGCTATGAACTATAGATAACAGTACTATTATGACGTTCATTTATCATTTATAACAAATGTGTCACAACAATGTAAGGTGTTGGTGGTAGGGCAATGTATGGGAATCCTGTATGGTATGCATGATTGTTTTAAGTCACAGCTTCTCAAATAATTTTTTTAAATGGGCAAAAGATGAATATTTTTCCAAAAAAGAAATACAAATGGCCAAAAAGCACATGAAAAGTTGCTCAACATCATTAGCTATTAGGGAAATGCAGATCAAAACTACAATGAGATATCATTTCATGCCTTACAGAATGGCCATTATTAAAAAGAGAGAAAACTACAAGTGTAGTTTTCAGAGAAATCAGAACACTCCTCTGTTGGTGGGAATGTAAAATGGTGTCGCCTCTGTGGAGGACAGTTTGGCATTTCCTCAGTAAGTTAGTTATAGAAGCACCATATGATCTGGCAATTCCACTACTAGGAATATACTCAGATGAAGTGAAAGCAAGGACACAAACAGACATTTGCACACCTATGTTCATAGTGGCATTATTCACAATTGCTAAAAGATGGAGCAACACAAGTGTCCATCAACTGATGAATGGATGAACAAAATGTGCTGTATACATATGGTGGAATACTATTCAGCTGTAAGAAGAAATGAAATCAGGATGCATATGACAACATGATGAACCTTGAGGACATTATGTTGAATGAAATAAGCCAGACACAAAAGGGCAAAAACTGTATGCCCTTTTGTATGAACTAAATACAATGAATAGACTCATGGAGTTATACTCTAAAATATAGATTACTAGGAGGTAGAGTGTGTGTTGAAAAGGGGGAGCTGATGCTGAATGTATGTAGAATGTTTAATAAGGTGGATTGTAAATGTGGAGAAATGGATAGAGTTGATGATGACACATTATAGTGAGTATAATGGAGTAGACTAGGGAAGTTAATGTCAATAGAGAAAAAGCTAGAGGATAATCTAGGGGATGTATAACATATTGATTTCAGTGCTGGAGGATGACTGTGGCTAATAGTACAAACACAAGAATGTTCCTCTATTACAAGGTGTTAAAAATATGGAGATACATGGAAAAATACAACTAATGTAACATATAGGCTATAGTTAACAGTAATATTGTAATATTTTTACAACAATGGCAAAGAAGGTACTATATCAATGCTAAAGGTCAATAATGGGGGTATAAGGGTGTATGGGATTTTTCCTTTTGGAGAAATGAAAACATTCTGAAATGGATTGAGCTGAAGGCAGCACAAGTCTGTGATGAAACTGAGAGCCACTGAGAGTACACTTTGGATGGATTATACAAGACAGGGGACCATACAACATAGAGTGCCCCATGGTGAATGATGGACTGTGGTTAACAGTACAAATATGAGAACATTCTCTCATGAATTAGAACAAATATACAATACTAATATGTGGTGTGAATAATAAGATGACTTGTGGGGAAAATACACCAAATATAAGCTATGAACTATAGGTAACAGAACTATTAGGACATTCTTTTATCATTTGTAACAAATGTGTCACAACAATGTAAGGTGTTGGTGGTAGGGCAATGTACGGGAATCCTGTACAGTATGCATGATTTTTTTTGTAAACTTACAACTTCTCAAATTAAAAAATATATATATATAAACTAATAAATTCCCACTGTTAAAGCCAAAAAAAAAAAAAAAAGAGAGAGAGAGAGAGAGAAAAGAAACATCTATGGATTCCAGGAGTCTGACCATTCCAGCAGGAAGGGACTGAAGGGTAGCACATTCTAGTTTATCTACTTTTTAAGGATAAAGTCTCTTAAGATAAAATCCACAGGCCCTGAAATGTTTAAAATGGCTCTCAGTCATTCTCCAACTTTCTCTCTCCAACACTACCCTGGAGCCACACACATCTCCGGGTTTGTCCCCTCCTCTCTTGCTTCTGAGGCTCTGCTCCTGTGGGAGCCCTCTTGCTCATACTTCTCTAGAAGACTCATATTTGAGGCCTCAGCTGTAGCATCACTTGTCCCAGGAAGCCTTTCCCCTTTCTCCAATCCCCAAGGCCTTGGTTGGGTTCCCTCCTCCTATGAGCTGCCAGAGAGCCTGCCCTCACTCTGATGTGGGTTTTATCACTGACAGTGACTTCCTGTGTCTGTCTCTGTACCAAAGATGATGGTCTCTGACTCTCAACTGGGCACCTACTATGTGCCAGGCTCCATTTAAGTGCCTTCAATCTACTTACTCCTCTAAGCCTCATCATAACCCAATGAAATATGTGAAAGTCACATCTCCACTAGAATGTGAGGAAACCAGGATATGAAAACAGACAGTCTGGCCCCAGAGTCTGTGCTCTTAACATCACACTAAACTGCTTCATATTACACTTCTATTTTGTTTGGAAATTTTAAAGACCATATATTCCCTTTAATATAGACAAAAGAAAAACCTAGGAAAAAGCTTCTACAAAAATGCAAAATGCAAGGAATAATGATCATTACCCATGTCTAGCAAATTCCAAACCAAAGAGAAAGCATAGAAAAGAAGTTTTAGGCAATTTTCAGAGGTAAAAATACTTACTTTCCAAGGTCAGAAAAAGACTAAGGACATTTTAAGAAGGAAATAGGGGAAGGATGTGGCTCAAATGGTTGGGTGTCCGTCTCCCATATGGAGGGACCTGGGTTCGATCCCTGGGACCTCCCGGTTAAAAAAAAAAAAAAAAAAAAAAAGAAGGAAGTAGCCTAGAGACTTACATACACAAAAAATGGGGGCGCTGGAGTCAGATAGGCTGGGCTCAGATCTTGGGCCTAGCTGAACCTCAATTTCCCCATCTGTAAAGGGGATAACAACAGTACCAAAGTTGTGATGTCTGGTACATACTTACCACTCAAGCATGGGAGATATTTTGAAGTGTACAGATGGTACTGATTATATTGGGTAAAGCAGAAATTAAGCCTGATTATGAGTCATAAAAAACCAGCATCTTTAAAAAATAAAAGTTGTTCATTATATACCAGGCTCAAGGGGTACTGGTACCAGGAAATGGTATAACAGAACTTACATTCTTGTTCTCTGCAGCAAGAAGAGTATGGAAAATCCCCTCTCCCAACCTCTCTGAGTCCAAGTTAGTTCCCCTATGAAATGAACTTCACGGTACTTGCCTTAGCCCTGAGAACCAGAGGGGATATGAGAAGCTGTGGTGTAGAGTGCCTGACACAGAGCAGGTCCCACTATACATGGAATGTGTGAGTGAATGAACAGATGGGTAGATGGATGGATGAATGGAAAAGGCAAGGGATATGGAAAGAGTAGTCTAGGCTCTGTTGTTTGACTACCAAATGGCCTTGTAAGTCACTCTCTCAAAACTTAAGTGTTCTCATTTGTGATTTGGAGATACTATAGCTCATCAATTCTAAGACGCACATTTTTCACTTTTAACATCACTGATGGGGGCACTGGGGAAATTCAGCTAGGGCCAACTTCTCCATTGGACACAGTGGGTGCAGTGCCCACAGTGCACACTTTTAGGGACTCATGAAATTGTTTTATTTTAAAATTCAGAAGGGAAAAATGAACTTTTATATCACATAAGATATTTTAATATATAATATTAAAATGTTTATCTGTATACCAACGCTGTCATAAAATATAATTTTTTATATTTCTTAGGGAGAAAGGGGCTCCCAAAAGTCATGATGTGGCCCTGGCTCAGCCCTCCTTCTAATAACCCCAGATGATAACCCAGAGACCCTTTTGTGGGATCCTAGAACTCCATGGTACACTGTCTGGGAACTGCTACACTCTCTAAAGGGTTGTTAAAAGAAATAAGCAAAGGGCTTGTTTAGAGTATCCCCAAAGAGCAGAACTTGGACAACTATTTGAGATGCTGTATGGGAAACACCTGGAGTAAAGGTCAGTTTGCATCCCCTTCTACTGCCAAGAGCCCATGATTCCGAATGGTTGTTGAGAATCCCTTCTTAACCTCCAAACATAGATCCCAGTATTTTTCCATCTAGATTTCCTTCCACATTGAGGGTGAGATGACAGATGGCCCAATGAGAGATTTAAGTATTCTGAGCAAACCTCCCTGGGCCTTATCTGTAAATTAATGTCAATGGAATTTAGGTCCCTTTCACTTCTGAAATTCTTAGATTTAAACAAGAAAGAAAAATAAATGATCTATATGAAGGTATAGAAAATAAACACTATTACATTTTATAATAGTGTTTATTTTTCAAAACAGCAAAATCATTTATACTACCTTCCTAATTTTCGGATTTTCTTTTTTTCAGAAATGGTAGCAAATACAAGAATGCATGCTATTCACTGAAATCCATTTTCTCTTCTTCCTAGACACACACCTAGGCTACATTCCCGCATCCCTTGCACTTAGACATGGTCATGTGATTGAGCTTAGCCTGAAAGATAAGCTGAAGGGATGTGTGCCACTTCAGGTCTGACCCATAAAAAAATCCCCATGCACACTCTTCCACGTTCTTTTTCTCATGCAGCTAATGACTGGATGACTGCACAAAGCAATTACCTCCCCCACCCCTACCCATCAGAACTTCACCTGACTGTTACGTGAGTCAGAAATCACCTTCTATTTTGTCAAGCCAATACATGCCTATTTTCTACTATGATCTAGCATGCCGTAATTAATACAACCCAAAAACTGAAGTCTAGCTTGTTTTTAAAACACATGATGGAAAATTACTAATTAGTACAGCATTTTAAAAGGCATTTATGAGGCTAAATAATCAGTGAAATAATCCCAGTTGCCTTTAAATAGATGTAGTACAAATGCATTCAAATAATGACCTGGCTTATGTACCAAAACACGACTTTTGAGGTAAGTAGAACTTCTGACATAGGACTTAGACATGGTCCTTGTATATGTACCTGCTAACCTATATTCCCTGTCTTCTCTTTGATATTTCTAAACCAAAGAGATTCCTTTTTTTTTCTCTCTTTTTTTCCCCAAGGAGCTTCTATTTATGTTTCATGAAACTGATTCCTAAAGAAGAAAAATGAGTCACTGACCCCATCTAGATCAGTAGTAATCTCTTCCTTTTCTGACTCCCAATACCACTCTGACTCACTTTTATGAAATCCTTCTGCTTTGCTGTGTAATATGGTTATTTGTGCCTGTCTTAGCTTCCTAATGCATGCTGATCTGGGCTGTCAAGCACTCTCTTCCTCACCTCTCTCCTGGACAATGGGAACCTGTCCTACCACAACCCCCGCTGCCCACGAAGCTGAGCCTAACCCAAGTATTTCCAATCCCCAAGCTTGTTGGCAACCTCCTGTGGCCTGGCATCAAGAGCGGGACTGGCCAATTCATGTCTGTTTCTCTGGGATGAGGAATAGGGAAAGTGAGAGAATAAAAGACTTGCTAGTACCTCAGAATTGAGTCAAGGCTACAACAAACCCAAGCCATATGCAAGTTGAATGTAGGGCGGAATTAGAACACAGCAGGTAAGGAAGGGCTTCACTTGGTAAGAGAGGAAAATGAAGCAGGATGCAGAAACATACATAAATACAAGAACACAAACTGGTTTAGGAAGTCGCCTTAGATACTGAAAATTCCAACTTTATACTACAGTCCCCAAGCCTCCTCCCAGTAAAAACCCTCCCAGCAACTTGAGGAGGTTCTTTTTAACCAAAGAACTTCACCAGATTAGCTTTCTGATTCATCCCTATATGCCCCAGTACCTAGCAAAGTGCCCATGTATATTGGTAATAATGATTTTCAAATGAAAGAGGTTTCCTTGGATAGTCACTTAGTCACAAATTCACTTGCTTATTTATTTATTCAATAATAATTACATTTGTTGAGCACTTCCTAGTTACTAAACTCAGCTAGGGATAGAGCTGTGAATAAGACTGCCAAGGTCCATGCTCATATAGGACATACATTCTGATGAGGAATAAAAAAATTAATAAGCCAATAAGCAAACAAAAGATCAGACTGCAGCAGGCACTCTGAAAGAAACAATCAGGGCAGTATGATAGATTGGGTGGGAGTGGGGGGATTGGTCTTCAGTGGGATGGTCAGAGGAACCTTTCTAAGATGATATATGAGCAGAGAGTTGACCAGTGCAAAGGAGTCAGCCATGGAAAAGGCTGGGGGAAGAGCCACCCGCATCAGAAGGAAAAGGGAGAGCAAAGATCCCAAGCCTGAAGCTGGAACATCTGAGGAAAGAACTGAGGTTTAGGGCATGGTGAGTAAAATGGAGATGCTATCAGAGAGAAATTACCTGGAAGGAAGATGGCCTTGGAACAGGGGCTGGAGTAGATATTTTGGAGGCAGTATGGTGGAGCATAGTGGGAACTGACAAGACTGGCTGTTCCAATCCCCTTTGTGTGCATCAGAGTTGGGGGCAGTGGGCGATACCAGTATAGCCAGAGTCCAATCTAACGGTCCATGCAAATGCCATAACAGTGAATCTCATCCTTCACATCAGAGCCAACTGTGTCATAAGCACAGAATTAGGTACTGGTGCATGGAAGGAAGGAGAGAGATAGAATCAAACACATACCATCTGGGGTTCACAATCAAGTCAGGCGGGAGGCCTGAATAAGTAACTCAGCTACAACACATCAAAGCCTTTCTTTCATTCAAGACAGGACTAATGTGCCTTGACGATAAGGGGAGAGAAACACCGGGAATTGGGAAAGGAATCTTGGCAGAGGCGAGGTCTGAACTGAATCAAGCTGTGATGGGATGACATAGCGGAGTAGGGTAATACAGGCAGAGGAAACGCCGGGGCCAAACTGCAGAGGCTGCGGCTTGAGGGTACTTGTGGGGGCAGCGAACAGACTGGCATTGAGGGGTGACAGTAGTGGGCAAGGAACAGGGTGTGAGGGGAAAGATAGGGCTGGAAACACTAAAGTAGGACAAGATCATGAGGCTATGGGCACTGGCCACCACTTCCGCTTTCTTCCACCAGCAACAGCAATGCTTGAGAAGGGACACAGAGTCTTGGATAAGTACAGACTGATCTCGGCTCCACAGCTTTCCAGCAGTGAGAATCCTTTCAGCTGAGTCACAGTCTCCTCATCAGTAAAACTGATTAAATACCAGATTTCACAGGGATGTGGAAGGTGAGGTGAGATAATGAATAAAAACTCCTAGCGCACAGTAAAGATGCAATAAATACTGGTAGTTATCACTGTTATGGAAGATTTCTGAGGAGTCACATTGATAAGCGTGTCAGAAGTTGCTAGTCGAAGTTGGAGAATGGATGGAGGTAGGAAGAAACCAGCATCTGGGAGACTATACAGACCTCAGAAGCATCGAGGGTTCCGTTCCAGACCACCGCAATAAAGCGAGTATCACAACAAAGCGAGTATCATAATAAAGCAAGTATGACAATAAAGGGAGTCACGTGAATTTTTTTTGGTTTCCCAGTGCATATGAAAGTTATGTTTATTCTATAGTCTGGTCTATTAAATGTGAAATAGTATTAAGTCTAAAATGCAATGTATATACCTTAACTGAAATGTGACACAGAGACACAAAGTAAGAACCTGCCGTAGGAAAAATGGCACCAATAGACTTACTTGCTCGACAGAATGGCCACAAACTTTCAATTCATAAAGAAGACAATATCTGTGAAGCGCAATAAAGCAAAGAGCAAAAAACAAGGTATGCCTGTATGTAAATAGTAATCTTCAGTGCTGAAGAGTATCCCTAATGTCATCCAGTTTAACCCTCTCATTTTACAGATAAAGAAAGTAAAACTCAGAGAAGGGGTTTGACTTGCTCCACGTCACACAGCAGGGAAAGGTACGGCCAGGACTAAAACCAGATACTTTGACTCACAGTGCACTGTTCTTTCCCTTGCAACACTGTCTCCCTGACCTTTTCTATACTCATTAGCCAGCCAGCAACTCAGGTCTAAAACAGAACAAAATTTACACTATGTACAGCTTTCAATGACTTGAGATCTTGAATTTAAGGCAAACCAGAAAAGGATGCCGTTTTTTCCATTTAAATTAAGCCAAGTAGCATTACAAGTCCTCTCTGCCTCCAAGCCAATGTTTGTGAACCTTGAAGTCTGTGATTCATTCATTTCTGAACCTGAGTCTTATGGGAGCGCAGGGGGCGGGGTGAGGGATCATCAACAAGAACAGCCCCTGGACCTGACAGCTCATCCCTGTTTGATGCTAATCGCATGTGAATCCTTGAGTTAAGAAGACATCATTAAAAGAACATTACGTTTAATTATGCCGGCAGCATCAGACAGAGAGAGGTGCAGCTTAATGTAGAATGCATAATTAGATAAGACCTAATCCATTAGATTCTTATTTGTTAAGAAAATGTGTCTCATCTATAAGTGTCACCACAAGTGGTGGCTGGGAAACCACTCCCAGGTGGGACATTTCCACTACCCACGAGGCCTTCGGTGGTCTATACAGCCACAAAATACTGACCCGACAATGCCACCAACTTCTCAATGAGGGCAGACTTCAGGATTCCAGGGGAAAGGGCCCCAGCTTCCTTCTGTCCTTGAATAGGAGGACAAGAGTCCTGGCATAGAAATCACGAGACTTGGGTTCTTTTACTACCTCAGTCACTTCCTGACTTTGTGACTTCAGGCAAATTACTTAACTTCCATATGCCTTGATTTTTTCATCTATAAAATAAAATTAATTGTAATTACCTCATAGGGTTGATGTGAGGATTAAATGAGATAATTCATGTAAAGTGCTTAGAGCAGTGCCTTGAACATATTATGCACTTAGTAAACGACAGTTGATGCTGTTATTGTCATCATCACTGTCACCCTCATCCTTATCACTGTCACCCTCCTCCTCAGCAGCATCATCATCAGTACTATCATTCTTCCATCACTATGACTGTGTAAGCAAATCTTTTCCTTTTCTGAGCATCTCTTTCCCTTCTGTAGAATAAGATGATCACACCCAATCTTTGTAAAGGTTTTGGTTTGTTTTGTTTTGTTTTGCTGGGAGGGTGTGCATAACTTTTATCAGATTCTCAGTGGGGTTCCAGAATTATTAAGAACAACCATACATCTTGTGTTTTGGAGTCATGGGCCCTTTTGAGAATCTGATAAAAGAATAGTTACCTCATCCCAGGAAAAATACACACACATACAATTTTGCATTCGGTTTCAAGAACCATGGGACCCGCCTGAAATCTACTTATCAATACCCACAAAGGTGTCCTTGAACCCCAGTGTAGGAATTCCTGCTCTAAAGTTTCCTTTTACCTGCCATTCTCTGTGAACCATGACCTTTGCCCCTTCACAGATGAAGTAAGATACAAAGAAGGGGATGTGACTTGCTCCATGTCACACAGCAATGAAAGGTATGACTAGGACTAAAACCAGATACTCACAGTGCACTGTTCTTTCCCTGGCGACACTGTCTCCCTGACCTTTTCTATACTCATTAGCCAGCCAGCAACTCAGGTCTAAAACAGAACAAAGTTTACACTATGTACAGCTTTCAATGATTGAGATCTTGATTTAAGGTCTCAAGGGCCTCCTTGTCCTGTGAAATGGGGCTAACCAAACATACTGAACAAAGATGAAGGCTCCACAGTCAGACTGGGATTAAATTCCAGCTTTGCTTCCTGCAAACTGTGTAATCTCAGACAAGGTACTTTGTCTCTGTTTCCTCTTCTGATTGCTATGAGGATTAAAAGATATTGTGAATATAAAGGACATAGAGTCCAACTTATAGTAAACCCTCAGGAAATTTTGGCCATATTATTATTACTATTTTTTTAACTTTTGAGAAGTCTTCCAGTCCACCAAGATGTCTGTGTAATGTGCTCCAGGGTGCCACTCCCCAGCAGAGTCAGAACAATTAGCAAAAAAGTGGCAGAGTAATCATCCTCAAAACTCCAGGAAACAGGTAGGGTTGCAGTAATTGAGCAAGTGCCAAATCAAGAAAATGCAACTTTAAAAATGGCAGAAGCTCAAAGTGCCCTTGCTGGTGCCTCCCCAACCTGTCCCAGGCACGGTGTAGAGCTAGCCTGTACTCCCACTGTGGGCCCCTGGCCCTGGTCCGGGGAAAGCAGAGTACCCCCCAAGCACATACTGAGATGACTGTAGATCTGTGCCAATCTATCAGGTGGCAGTGTGAAATACTGAACCAGGAAACTCGCCTCTGGCTCACCCTCCCAGAATTTGCCTGCAGGCAGAAGCAGCTTGCAGAGAGGTAAAGCAGTGCAAGAAACAATTAAGTCAAAGTGGTTGGGGTAAAGGATTATCTGCTTTAAAAAATACAATAGAGCACCCAGGTCAGAGATGGGATAGATTTCATAGGGAGTAGAGGGGGCATTGGAACTCCTGTAAATGAGGGAATTCCTAAGGCAACAAGTAAATGCAAACCCAAGACAAGACACAGGCTCAGGAGAGAAGGAGAGGACCCTGAACTTCACTTTTACAGCAGGCTGATCATCTTGATAGTAAGGCTAAAATCTGAAGAAATGCACGAGCTACCACAGACCCAATTTACAAAGACTGCAAAAGGTGTTTTTTGTTTTTGTTAGCTCCTGGCAGTCAAGGAAATCTCTGCCACATCACAAGCTGGGTAAATCTTAAGAAACAGAGAACTCAGGGATTAAATCCCAGAGTTAAAACTTCAAAATATTAAAATGTGCAATGTGCAACAAAAAATTATAAGACAAAGAAACAGGAAATAACAGCCCATCCAAAGGAATAACATAAAAATGTAGAAATCATCAATGTAGAAGACCAGACTTTGGGCATACCAGACAAGACTTTTAAAAAATGATCTTTAATATGTTCAAGGATGACTGTATTGTAACATTAGCTGCCTGGTTAGATTGGCTTCCTAGCTCCTTGTGTAGACCCCTGCTAATCCCTCAGAAACAAGGGGTCTGCCATTGGTGGCACAACCTGAGTTACGTCATAGACCTTTGAGCAAGCCAGAGCAATTTCTCTGCCAAAATCAGCTTAGGTTAGACCTCACTGAATCAGACTGTTGCCATCCTAATGTTTTCTGTATGAGTCTATTCATTCATCTATCTGGCCTGGGTAGACTTTCTCTCACTTGTTGCATGCTTGCTTCTTCGCTTCCCCACTTACTTCCTTGCTTTGGAAGGTTATCCAAGATGTGCACACAATTCTTTAGGAAAGGAATTACTAAAGAAAACCACTGCAAAGGGATTGGCAAGGGGTAGGGAACAGCAGAGTGGCCAGATTGGACGGCTTTAGTATAAATGAATGAATTCTTTATGAAGTATCGGTCTGACTTGGTGATCAAGTGATGTAATATAGGAATTGTATAAAAGTGAAGAATTGTCTGATACTGCTCTGTTACAGAGGTACTTCGGAGGTTCTTTGACTTGTACATTTATAGCTCCTGGATTTTGGCTTTTTTTCCCCCTTTTGGCTGTATAGCAAACTGTTTTAATCCAAGGTTGTGCCTTATTGTACTATTAAAATTGTATTCTTTGACCCATCAATAAATACTTACAGTTAAAACAAAAAATGATCCTCAATATGTTCAAGGATGAAATAAAATATGGAGAAATAACATATATCAATAAAATGATGAATGAACAATATGAAAATCTCAATAAGGAGATAGAAAATTTAAAAAGGAATCAAACAGAAATGCTGGAGTTGAAGACCACAACAATGGAAACAAAAAAGTCCCTAGAGTGTTTCAACAGCAGACTGGAGTGGGCAGAAGAAATAAGCAGTGAATCTGAAAACAATTGTAGCAGCGAATCTGACAATTGAAATGAGTCAGGCTGAGGAACAGAAAGAAAGAATGAAAAAAGTAAACAGAACCTAAGGGATCTGTGGGACACTATCAAGTGTACAAACGTGCATTATTGGAGTCCCAGAAAGAGAAGAAAGAGAGAAAGGGGCAGAAAGGATATACAAAGAAATAATGATGGAAAACATCCCATATTTAATGTAAGAGATACATATACACATACATATACATCAAGAACCCTAACAAACCCCAAACATGATAAACTCAAAGAGAACCATGCCCAGACTCATAGTACTTTCAAATGCCAAGGACAAGGAGAAAGTTCTGAAAGCTGCAAGAGAAAAGCAATGTGTCATGTACAAAGGAGCCCCAATAAGATCAAGTGCCAGTTTCTTATAAGTAATCATGGAGGTAAGAAGGGAGAGTGATGAAACATTTAAAGTACCGAAAGAAAACAATTGCCAACCAAGAATTTTCTAACCAGTGAGACTGTCTAATTTTTGAGATAACGAATGTACAACATTCTGATTATAATAAAAGCCATTGATTATACACTTTGGATAGATCATATGGTATGTGAATATATCTGAATAAAACTGCTTAATAAACAAATAAATAATTGTGCAAGAATAGCCAGAAATAGCAGTTATGTACAGCAGGGGAAACAGATTGAGAGGTGAGGAATTTTGTTTGTGTTATTATTATTATTATTGCAATAATGAAAAGGCTTTAATAATGATTGAAGTGACGAATACACAACTATATGATTATACCAAATACCATTGATTGTACACATTGGATAAATTATATGCCTTATTAATATGTATCAATAAAATTGATTTTAAAAATGAGGGGGAGATTAAGATATTCCCAGATAAATAAAAACTGAGGGAGTTCATCACCACTACACCTGCCCTACAAGCAATGCTAAAGGGAGTTCTTTGGACTGAAAGGAAAGGACACTTTCCTTTATTATAAAGCTACAGTAATCAAAACAGCATGGTACTGGCACAAGGACAGACATATAGACCAATGGAAATGAACTGATAATTTGGAAATACACACTTACATCTATGGCCAGCTTTAAACCACTACACATTTGTTCAACAAATGAATGTGCCTGGCATTCTATAGGACACTGGGGATTGAATGTGAATAAGCCATTCTACTAGAGGAGACAAAAATTAGATGAAAAAATTAGGATATAACATCAGGTACTGATAAAACATCGAAGAAAAATAAAGCAATATAAGAGGATAGGGGATGACAAGAGCTGCTGTTTTAACTGAAAGTTTGGGAAAGGCATCTGATGAGGAGACACATGAGCAGCGACCTCAATGAAATAAGGAAGATGGTCATGAAAATATCTGGGGGAAGAACTTTGAGGTAGAGGGTGGGACAAGTGCAAAGACTCTGAAATAACAACATATTTCTCAAATTCAAGGAATAGCGAAGAAGCCAATGTGGTTGAAGCAGAGGGAACAAAAGAGGCAAGAGTGAGAAATTAAATGAAAATGATAGCAACAGATTAGGTAATGTAAGGGCCTTGTAGGTTTCAGGGCAAACTTTGGTTTTTCTTTTGGAGATGGATCGCCATTAGGGAGTTTCATGCAGAGAATTACTTGATCTGACTTATATTTAAGAGTCAATCTTGGCTACTGGTCTGCTGCGTGGAGAATGGACTGAGAGTGGGGGGCAAAACTCAAAGCAGGAGACCAGTTAACAGTATATTGCAACAGTCTGTGTAAGAAAAAATGGTCTAGGGCAGTCATGGTGGAGGTGGTGAGGTGAAGTCAGGTTCTAAATATATTTCTAAGGAGAAGGAATTGCTGATAGAGCATAAGGGAAAAAAGGAGGCAGGGATAGCTCCAATGATGTGGATGGAGCAGGAAGGGCATTTGCAAAGAGGCAAGAAGAGCTGAATGTTAATAACTGGCCCTGAATGACCCCCTCCACATGCCCCTTTACCCCTCTGTGTTTTGGGTGGTAAATCTTTAAAATGGGATTAATCATACTTGCCATATCTCTAAGAACGATGTAAGGACCAGATAAGGTTCAAAACACTTTGAAAAAGCAGCAGCACAGATCACCAAAAGTTACCCTTTACATGTTCACCCCCAAACACAGCTCAGCAGTGAACTGCTGTTTCTGCCCCACTGCCCGCTCTGTCTTCCCCTCCTCCTTGGGATGCAGTGATGCGACAAGTCATAAATACCATTACCATCTCTGTCAGTCGGCATCATATGGCACACTATGAGAAATGATGGCCCAGCCACCGGCTTCAGGTGGCTCAGGAGAATGAGCTGCTCACTTTCCTGGCACAGGCAGCCCTGAATATGGCCAAGGGAGCGGGATCAGGTGCTTTCTGAGGAAATTGCCTCTGACTTTAGCTGCCCTCTTATAAAATGGCTGCAGTACAGTATGCTGTGTTCGTTATATCACAGTGTGCTCCAAACTTTGGAGGAAGGAGTCTTGTCATTCATAGGGAAGATTTCATTCCAATTCAAGTCTAAAGCAAAAGTGGTCTGCTACACTGCTGCCCTAACTTCTGGCACTAACTATAATACCATCTAATTACCTGGGGTTAGGGCAGACTCCATGGGTTAAGGGCATCATCCTCCACAAGACTGTCCTTCAGACACCACCTGCAACTTCAGGAGTTCCTAGACCAGCCACACTTCTGACCAGTTGGCTTCAAATTCAGGGTCCCCACCACCCCCACAAGTTAGATAATATGCTAGAATGACTCACAGAACTCAAGAAAGCACCATACTTAGGATTACAGTTTTATTATAGCATAAGGATATGAATAAGAAAAAGCTGAATGGCAAGACACATAGGGCTAAGTCTGAGAGGGTCTCAAACTCAAAGCTCCATGTCCTGCAAGGAGTGATAATGTGTCACCCTCCTGGCATATCACTGTATTACCAGTCATGGGAAGCTCAGCTAGAGCATCAGTGTCAAGAGTTTATGTGGGGTTTACACAGGCATGATGGATGCAAGGAGTGCTCATGAGGTTGAACAATCTCTGGTCCCCCTCCCCTTCCATAGGACATGGCTCAAAGCTCCAAACCCCTAATCACATAGGTGGTCTTTCCAGCATGGCCAGCCCCCACTCTAAGACTACCTTGGACTGCTCCCACCCTGACAGCTCATTAGCTGTCAAGTGTGATGGGGGAAGGCCACAATGCAAAACAAAAGACATTCCTATCATGGAAATTCCAAAAATTAAGAGATTACCCCCCAAGAACCAGGACAAAAGCCAAACCTCATTCTGGAGTCCAAATTCCTTCCTATACAACTCCCTATCCCTGCTTTATTTTTCTCCTTATACCCCTCACCATCTTATATACAAAATATTTTACTTATTTGTCAATTGTCTATTTTCCCCATCTGTAAAGTATAAGTTCCTTGAGAACAAGGACTTCTGTCTGCTCTGTCCACTGCCCCACCCCAAGAGTGCCTAGTATGCAGAAGTGGCAAAATAAATCTTTGTTTAATTACTTGATAGGTTTTTTTTTAAGGTACTTTGTAATTTTTGGAATCTATATTAAAGAATTTATTTTAAAAAATATATTTAGATAGATATCAAAAAATTCAGGGAGTTTACAGAAACCCTGAAATCCATCCATGAGTCCCATCAATTAAAAATCCATAGTATAGTGGAGAGAGCCTGGACCAGAAACCCTTGCTTTACCAATGCCTCATTGTATTTCATTTCTACAATCTGGGCCTCACTTTCCTGATCTGTAAAATGACCAAAATGGACAAAGTGATATACCTTGTCCCTTTTAAATCTATCATTTTTAATTTTCTGGTGCAAATCCTTCACTGTACAAATGGGAAAATAGAGATTCAGAGAAAAAAGGACTAGCCATAGCCCAGGATGACTATTTTGATCTGGAATTTCCCCATACCCAAGCTATGTGTATTCCTGCCCTTCCACTGATCCTTGTTTCCGGCTCAAGGCTTAGTCAATCAATGATTTTTTTATTATTTTGACCCAATTCCAGAGCCGGAAAGTTGGTAACTTACAGTTCATGGGGGAAGAAAGGAAATTCAGGCAGAATCTTCTTTCAAACTCAACTATCCTTACCAGCCGATATTTTTTTATCTTTCCTTACCAAAGAGGCTAATCCACATGGTATATATTTTGCCATCACTAGGTATGAAAGGTTGAACTTAAAAGGAAGAAGGTGTTCTGGAAAAGGGAAAAACCCAGAGCCAATCCTGGCAGAGTACATGATTCCTAGTCAGTACTCAATCGTTAGAGAGAAGGATGAAGGAAAGGATGGGGACTAGATGACGTAAAATTACTGCTTTCACATCTAACTTTCAGATTCTATGAAGAACGGAGTATTGATAGTGTACCTCCTTTACCTTTTACACTCTCCAAAAATTTTCTGTGTGCAAGCCCATAATTAGCTTCCCATATTGCAGATAAAACAGCTTTATTCCTGTAATAGTTTCCTGTGGTTGCTGTGACAAATTACCACAAAGTTGGTGGCTTAAAATAATGGAAATTTATTCTCTCACAATTGTGGAGGCCAGAAGTCCAAAATCAGTTTCACCGAGCCAAAACCAAGGTGTGGTCAGGGCGACACTTTCTCTGGCGGCTCTGAGGAGGTCTATTCTTTGCCTCTTCCATCTTTTGGTGGCTGCTGACATTTCTTGACTGTGGCTGCATCACTATAATCTTTGCCTCCATGGTCACATTCCCTCCTCTTCTGCTGTGTGTGAAAGCTCCCTCTTATAAGGTGGCTCATGGTTAGATTTAGGGTCTACCTGGATAATCCTGGATGATCTCATCTCAAGATTCTTAACTTGATCACAACTGCAAAGCTTCTTTTTCCAAATAAGTTAACATTTACAGGTTCCAGGAATTAAAATATGAGCTGATCTTCGGGGAACCATATTTCGGCTCATGACAGTTATTCAGAGATAGTCACCCGGGACACCAGCTGGCCTAGACAGTGGCATCCCTAACCCCACTATCACCTGGGTATGAAGACAGATCCTTCCTGTTGGGAACTGAATCATGTCCCCCACAAAATGCATGTTCAGGTCCCAACCCCCAGTCCTGTGAGTGTGAACCCATTTGTAAATAGGACCTTTGAAGATATTATTAAGGTGTGCCCAAACGGAATGACGGTGGGCCATAATCCAATAAGACAGGAGTCCAGATGGAATTCAGGTGCAGTCAGACAGTAGAAACCAGAGGAGAGAGAGCACACCATGTAACAGAGGCAGAGATGCAAGCCAAGGAATGCTGAGGATTGCTGCCAAGCCAGCACCAGAAAGCTACAGGCTCCAGGTGAAGGCATGGTCTGCCAGTACATTGATGTTGGACTTCTAGCCTCCAAATCACAAGCCAATAAATTCCTGTTTTTAAGTGTATTTTATTTGTCATAGCAGCACTGGCAGACCAAGACATTCCTATTTTATTATTCTCCTTAAATAAAGTCTTCGAAAGTTGCTTCAGTTCTTTTTACCACTATTATTATTATTATTTTGGAAGAAGAGGATAAGAAGAGAATGAAGCGGAGGCCCCTTCCTCCCTACAGGCTGAGGGGCAAACTGTGGGTCATGAGAGGTCAGAGGCACAGATAATCAGGAAGGAGTTGGGACAATCTAGGTAAATTAGAACTCTAACACAGTCTGTGGACAAAGCACAGTAGAAGAGGCATTAGCCACTGTCCTCCTAATTCAAGGTAAGAAGCCCAAAGAGTCACTGAGGAAAACCAGAAATAGAAGGATGGTGAGGGCCCTAGAGCAAACATTTTGGGTATTTTCAGTGACTTTGTATGATGTGCCCCGGTTTTCATAGTCAGCCTATCTTTATTCAAAGGGATCCCAAATCTCAGACCAGGCTAATCTCCAGGAGGGACAAGTGGCCAACTAAGGAGGCCACTGCAGGGCACTCACTCTTCCCTGCTCAGCTATTCTGTGGCCTGGCTCTGTGCCCCAGCTCTGTGCCCTGGCTGTAGGACCCCATCGATAACCCACCAAGTTGCCAAGCACTTGCCTCTTAGGAAACAGGATGGAAGCTGAAACACAAGAAGAAGATGGCTTAATAACTGCCTTGACACCACCATTATGCTCCTGTAAGTGAGAACCATAAAAGGGAAATCACAGATGAAATAAGAAAATCTTCAAAGCAGAAACTTGTCCCAGATTTGTGGTCTTGCATTAAATGCACTGCATTTGCTGTGTAAGTCCCCATAATTGGCTAAGAAATCACACAGCTGGGGCTTTCGCTCAGCCCAGGGAGATGTAAATGACTTGCAATCCTCGAAAACAGGTTTTTCATGTCTCTCCCCAGGGTAACCTGAATATTTGCTACCACACAGTGTGTATTACTGCCCCGATTTGTTCTTTTTTTATATTCTTCAAGAGACAGAACACCACTGGAAAATATTCCTCTCTAACAGATGCAATATGTTTCCCCTAAGATCTCCTACAAAAATTTCTTGCTCCCTTCTTTCTCTCATCTGCCCACCCCCTTCCCAAATCCCACCGCCAACAGCCAGAAAGGTCCACATCATTTCATCTCTGGGTTATTAAAACAATCTTCTCATTGATTTCCCCATTTCCTCCCACACCCCCAACCCCCCTGACATACCCTACAGACTATATATCAGTTCCATCATGCCACACTCCTGTCAGGGACTTCCACCGCCAGCCACCACAGTTCTGTGGGTATTTTCCATTGGCTGTGAGGTTTATTACTAAGTATTAACATTGAAAACATTTAAGCTACTGAAGATTGCGAACAATGCATTCCTTTCATATATTAGAACATACTCAAGGGTGTCCTTATAATAAAGTCACTGTCATTGATATACTTTTCAAGGTTAAAAAAAAATGAGGGGAAGCGGGTGTGGCTCAATGGATAGAGCTCCCGTTTACCATATGGGAGGCCCCGGGTTCACCTCCCGGGGCCTCCTTGTGAGGGCAGGCCAGCCCGCACGGCACGGTGGGCTGATGCAGCAGGACCTCACAGCAAGGGGGAGATAAGCAGACACAGAGAAAACACACAGCGAATGGACACAGCAAGCACAAGCAGCAAGGGGGGGATAAATAAATAAATAAATAAATCTTTTTAAAAAAAATGAGTGCATTTTTTAGCCTGCAAAGTGGAAATTTCATATAACTCACAGCCTCCTGCCTATATTCTTCATTTTATGACAATTATAAATGGCTGATGTGTTATGCAGTTGATTTTACAGTGATTTCCATATTTTAGCATTTTACCTACAGGATAAACCATACATATTAAGATACCTTATCTTGTAATAACAACTTGATAAGCTTTCACCTAATTTAGATCATGTGTTTGGGATAATATACCACAAAATATAGAAAATGAGGGGACACAAAGTCAATTCATATAAAAGTTAATTTGCTGAATGACCAGAAAAACATATTGTCCATGTTAAGCTGCCAGTGACAGAGAAAACTCACTATAGCTTTGAACATGAACCTCAAAACAAGACTCACAAGAACATAATGCAAGTGTAGATGGAGTCAAGCTGCTTCACATATGGGCAACTCTGTATAGCAGGCTCAACACAGAATTTATAGATTTTCCAATGGATAATAAACCTCCTGAACAACACTGAGGAGGTTAGATAATTTTTAATACCGAAAACAGCAGAGATAGATGAGAAGAATGAGTAGTTTATCTCTCTTCATTACACATAGATAAGAACACTGTAAGAAACAAGCATAGCTTCACTGACACAGGCATTACTATATAAAACGCAAAGTGAGGATTAAGTAAAATTTGCAATAATATATACATATTCATGATATGTTGAAAAGGCAAATTCTATATGTTATTACTTAACATAACAGAATAGGACTTATTTATGCCTATTCTTTTTTTTAATCAACTGTGTTTGTTGCATTCAATTATAATATGCTGCCATCAACTCCATCCATTACCACATATTTACAATTGCCCTTGTATTAGTCAGCCAAAGGGGTGCGATGCAAAATACCAGAAATTTATTGGCCTTTATAAAGGGTATTTATTTTAGGGTACAAGTTTACAGTTAGAAGATCATAAAGCATAAGTTACTTCCCTCACCAAAGTCTATTGCCACGTGTTGGGGCAAGATGGCTGCCAACATCTGCAAGGGTTAAGTCTTCTTGGGTTTCTCTCTTCCTGGGGCTCTGTTTCTCTATGGGCTCTGCAACTCTGTTTTCTCCATAGGGTTAGCTGTAGACTATGAGGCTTTCTAGGCTTTTCCTCTCTTCTCAAGGCCAGCTGTAGACTATCAGGCTACCAGCTCTGTCTCTCTCCCTGGGCCTTGATTGTCTCTGGGCTCAGCTGCTCTGCTCCTCTATGTGTTTACTTCCTGGGCTCCAGCTCAAAACTCCCTTGTGTCCTCCTTCTCCATGTCTTTACTTCTCCAGGCTCCACATCAAAACTCCAGCAACAAAACTCCAACTCACTCCTCTGCTCTGCTGTGTAGTTTTATCTGTTAGTCCCTGCAGGGACTCAATGTTCTATTGACGTGGCCCAATCAAAGCCCTAATCATAATTTAATCACCCCCAGGTACATACTACTTTAACAACATAATCGAATATCTATTTTTGGAATTCATAAACAATACCAAACTGCCACAGCCCTTATTAAATATTCTACATACATCCTGTATCAGCTCCCCCTTCTCAACACACATTCCATCTCTCACCAACTTACACTCCATAGTCCAACTCCATAATTCTATCATCGTATTTATTTTTTTTTTAAGATTTATTTTTATTTATCCCCCCCTTGCTGCTTGTGTTTGCTGTGTCCATTCGCTGTGTGTTTCTTCCGTGTCTGCTTATCTCCCCCCTGCTGTGAGGTCCTGCTGCATCAGCCCACCGCACCGCGCGGGCCAGCCTGCCCTCACAAGGAGGCCCCGGGAGGTGAACCCGGGGCCTCCCATATGGTAAATGGGAGCTCTATCGATTGAGCCACACCCTCTTCCTCATCGTATTTAGTTCATATCAGTGAGACCACACAATATCCGTCCTTTTGTGTCTGGGTTATTTCACTCAAAATAATGTCTTCAAGATTCCTCCAGGTTGTCAAGTGTTTCCCCAATTCATTTCTTCTTACAGCAAAGTATTCCATTGTATGTATATACCATATTTTATCCATTCATTGATTTATGGACACTTGGGTTGGTTCCACCTTTTAGCAATTGTGAATAATGCCACTATGAACAACAGTGTTCATGAACAGATATCATGAATATCTGTTGGCATCCTTGCTTTCCATTCTTCTGAATATATTCCTAGTACCAGAATTGCCGGCCAGATTCTATGGCATTGTATATTTAGCTTCCTAAGAAACCACCAAACCATCTTCCACAGAGGCTGCATCATTTTATACTCCCACCAACAGTGAAGGAGTGTTCCTATTTCTCCACATCCTCTCCAGCACTTGTACTTTTTTGTGTGTTTTTTTTTATAATAGCGATTCTGTATGGCATGAAATGATATCTCATTGTAGTTTTGATCTGCATTTCCTTAAGAGCAAGTGATATTGAGTGATGTCTTTTGGCCATTTGTATTTCCTCTTGGGAAAAATGGCTATTCAAGTCTTTTGTCCATTTTTTAATTGGGCTGTTTGTCATTTTGTCATTAATTTGTGTGATCTCTTTATATAAAATGGAAATCAAATGCTTACCAGATTCTTTCAGAATTGGCTTGAATTGAGTTGGCTGTCTTTTCACCTTCTTAACAAAGTTGCTTGAAACACAAAACTATTTAATTTTGAGGAAGTCCCATTTATTTTTTCATTTGTTGCTCAAGCTTTGGGTGTAAGATCCAAGAAACCACTATCAATCACAAGATTTTGAAGATGCTTCCCTACATTTTCTTCTAGGAGTTTTATGGTTCCAGTTTTTATATTTAGGTCCTTGATCCATTTTGAGTTAAGTTTTGTGTAAGGTATGAGATCGGGGTCCTTCTTTCTTTTAGGTATGAATATCCCATTCTCCCAGCACCATTTGTTGAATAGAATATTCTGACCCAGCTGAGGATCTTTTTTCTAAACTCTCAATTTGATTCCATTGGTCAATGTAGCAGTTTTATATTGTTCATGAATTCCAAAAATAGATATTGGATTATGTTTGTAAACTGGTCTGTTCCTCTGGGTATATTAGGTTATATTGGATTCAGAGGTTTCACTTTTACTTGGTTAAATAATGATTAAGGCTTTGATTGGGCCACGTCAGTAGGATGTTGAGTCCCCACCCCCTTGGTGGGTGGGGACTCATAGAGAAACCAAACCACAGAGAAGGGAGGTTGGAGTTTTAATGCTGGAGCCCAAAGTAAATACACAGAGAAACAGATACATGAGGAAGGACAGAAGGCTCCATTAGACATGGCAGAGGCCCCAGGAAGAGAGACAAGCAGTTTACCTGATAGTTGGAGAGAGCAGAGCAGCTGAGCCCAGAGAGAAACAAGCCCTGGGAGAGAGATGAGACTTATCCCAACCTACAGCTGATATTGGAAGCAGCTGGGACCATGGAACCTTAAGAGAAAGAGGAAGCCTGAACCCTAGCAGACATCAGCAGCCATCTTGCTCCAACACATGTAACAGACTTTGGAGAGGGAAGTAACTTATGTTTTATGGCCTGGTAACTGTAAGCTTCTACCCCAAATAAATACCCTTTATAAAAGCCAACAGATCTCTGGTATTTTGCATCAGCACCCCTTTGGGTGACTAATACAGTCAATATGTCAATCTTTATGCCAATCTTAAGCTGTTTTTACCACTGTAGCTAAGTAATATTCTTTAAAGTCAGAAAGTGAGAATCCTCCAACTTCATTCTTTTTTAAGATATTTTTGGCTATTCAGGGGCCCTTACCATTCCAGGTAAATTTGATATTTGGCTTTTCCAATTTTACAAGTAAGGCTGTTGGAATTTTTATTGGAACTGTAGATCAATTTGGATAAAATTGGTATCTTAATGATATTTATTCTTCCAACCTATGAACGTGGAATATCCTTCCATTTATTTAGATCATCTTTTGTTTCTTTAAGCAATGTTTTACAGTTTTCTGAATGCAGGTCCTTTATGTCTTTGGTTAAGTTCATTCCTAAATATTTGATGCTTTTAGTCACTATTATAAATGGAACTTTTTCTGACTTCCTCCTTAGATTGTTCATTTGCATAGAAATGCTATTGATTTCTGCATGTTCATCTTGTGTCCCACCACTTTGCTTAAAATGTCTATTAGTTCTAGTAGGTTTGGTGTGAATTTTTCAGAAATTTCTAAGTATAGGATCATGTCATCAGTGAATAGAAAAACTTTTACTTCTTCCTTTCCTATTTGGATGACTTTTTCTTGGCTAATTGCTCTAGCTAGAACTTCTAGCACAATATTGAATAGCAGTGGTGACAGTGGGCATCCTTGTCTTGTTCACAATCTCAGCAGGAAAGTTTTTGGTCTTTCACTGTTGAGCATGTCAGCTGTGGGTTTTTCATATATTCACTTTACCACAGTGAGAAAGCTTCCTTCTATTCCTAACTTTCAGAGAGTTTTTAATCAAGAAAGGATGTTGTATTTCATCAAATGCCTTTTCTGCATCTATTGAGATGATCATATGATTTTTCTTCTTCAATTTATTAATGTGATATATTACACTGATTGTTTTTCTTATGTTGAAACACTCCTGCATATCTGGTATAAAGCCCACTTGATCATGATCTATAATTCTTTTAATGTATTATTTGATTCAGTTAGCAAGTATTTTGTTGAGGATTTTTGCATCTATATTCATTAAAGAAATTGGTCTATAATTTTCTTTTTTCATAATATCTTTATTTGGTTTTGGTATTAAGGTGATGTTGGCTTCATAGAATGAGTTTGGTATCATTCCTTCTTATTCAATTTTTTAGAACATCTTGAGCAAGATTGGCATTAAATCTTCTTTAAATTATTGGTAGAATTCACCTGTGAATCCATCTGGTCCTGAACTTTCATTTTGGGGACGTTTTTGATGACTGTTTCAATCTCATTACTCATGATTGGTTTGTTGAGATCTTCTATTTTTTCTAGGATCAGTGTAGGTTGTTCATGAGTTTCTAGGAAGTTCATCAAAATCGTCTAGCTTGTTGGCATACAGTTGTTCATAGAACCCTCTCATGATCTCTTTTATTTCTGCTGGGTCAATTGTAATGTCTCCCTTCTCATTTCTGATTTAATTTATTTACATCTTCTCTCCTCTCTTTTTGTGTTACTCTAGCTAAGGGTTTGTCGATTTTGTTGATCTTCTCAAAGAACCTTACTTCTGCTGATTCTCTCTACTGTTTTTTATTCTCCATTTCATTTATTTCTGCTCTAATCTTTATTATTTCTTTCCTTCTGCTTGCTATGTAATTGGTTTGCTGTTCTTTTTCTGGTTCCTCCAGGTGTACAGTTAGGTATTTGATTTTAGCTCTTCTTTTTTAATATAAGCATTGAAGACTATAAATTTCCCTCTCAGCACTGCCTTTGCTGTATCCCATAAGTTTTGTTATGTTTGTATGGCAGTTTGGCATTGTTTATGAATCCCAAAAATAGATATTGGTTTATGTTTATAAACTGGTCTGTACCTGGGTGTGATTAAATTATGATTAGGGCTTTGATTGGGCCATGTCATAGTCACAGCCAGGATCCCAGCAATTTGAAATTGCTAATCAAAAGTTGTTATCAGCATTTGGCTAGTGCCCACCCAGGATCTTGGGGAAGTAGATTTTTATGACTCTTTCTGGACCAGCAAGTTAGGTCATGGGCTAGACTCTTCTGCAGCCTGCTACAGGAGTAGGGATTGGTTGCCAGAAACAGCCACAAGAAGAGTGTAATTTACTTATATTTACCATAATTTACCAGCCTCGTTCTCCTGCTCTTCCCTGGATGCCATATAGTGTTCTACTGGACTCTGGAGTTTGAAGTTAATTGATTCAGACAGTTCCTGCATGTTTAATACTTGTTCTGGTGGGGTGACTGATTCTTGGAATTCCCTACTCTCTCATCTTCCCACAATTTTCTTTTAAGGGTGTATTTTTTTAAAAAGGAGTTTATTGGTTCATTTAAACTAAAAAGTACAGCTCATCTTGATTCAGGGTTTATTATTGTCCTTCTAGGTTTGCCCAACCTGCTCTGGACAAAGGCAATGGAAGAGACTTAAAGATGGTATGTTTACTCAGAGCTGCAGGGCTGCATTTGAAGGGCAAGTCAAAAAAGCACAGCTTTGGGGAGCAATAGAAGAAGGTCTTGGAACCCTTCCTTGGCCCCTCCCCTCATCCCCTCTCCAGGGCAGCTTAAAGTCTGCTGGTGTTCCCTTTGTGGGTCCCTAGCCTTGTTCTGAAAGGGAGAGATTGATTGGGTAACTCCTTTCCAGCATGCCTTCCCCTACCCCTGGAATTTGCCCTCCAGGTAAAACCAATTTCAGACAGTGAAAGTAATGTAAGAAACAACTAAGACAGATGGCCTAGGGCAAAAGCTTACCTGCTTTAAGTCCAGCAGTAGAATACCCAGGAGAGGGAGAAGTTCTGTCTTCTGGGAAGTAGAGGGGGCATTCAAACTCCTGTAAACAGGGAAACTTCTAAGCTACTAGCAAGCACAAGCCAAGGACAAGACAAAGGCCCAGAAAAGCCAGAAAGGACCCTATGCTTTGCATTCACCTTGGGCAGACATTCCTGATAGGAGTTGCTGACACTCAAAAAATCTGTGTCATATCACTAGCTGGTTACAAGCTTAAGAAATGGACATCTCAGGGAATAAATCCCAGAGTTAACATTTTAAAATATTAAAATGTACAATGTACAGCAAAATACTACAAGACAAAGAAACAGGAAATGATGGCCCATTCAAAAGAAGAAGATAAACATCCAGAAAACAACAACAAAGAAGGCCACACTATGGACATTCTGGAAAAAAAGATTTTTAAAAAGTTGTCTTCAATATGCTCAAGGAGATGAAGGAAAATGCAGAGGAAGAACTAAAGGATATTGGGAAAACAATGACCAAAAAGAGAATCTCAATAAAGATAAATTTTTTAAAGCAACCAAACAGTACTTCTCAAGTTGAAGACCACAATAACAATAAAAATTTCCCAGGAGAGTTTCATGATCAGATTGGAACTAACAGAGGAAAGAATCAGTGAACTTAAAGACAAGACAATTGAAATGAGACAGGCTGAGAAGCAGAAATTAAAAAACAATGATATAAAGCAAAAATAGGCTAAGAAACCTCTGGGATACCATCAAGCATACCAATATATGTATTATAGAAGTCCCAGAAAGAGAAGAAAGAGAAATGGGCAGAAGGAATATTCAAATAAATAGTGACAGAAAACTGCCTAAACTTGGCAAAGGACATGAATATGCATATCCAAGAACCCAGAGAACATCAAACAGGATAAACTTGAAGAAAAACATACACAGTCATATATTGATCAAATTATTAAATTCAAAGAAGGAGCAGTTTCTGGAAACTACAAGAAAAAAACAATGTATAATATACAAGGGAGTTCCAATTAGATAGGGATTATACCACATATTTAATAAGATTTCTGTAAAGATAAGAGACATTATTTAGAGAGTAATCATCACTGCCCAGCACCTAACAGGAACTCAATAAATAATAGCTATTATGATAAGAAGGTGGTAGAGTGTAGTGGATAAGAACATAAGGGTGAGAGTCTGAAAGACTTAGGTTTAAACCCCAGCTCTCCCATTTACAAATCATTTGACCTTGGACAAAGTAAACAGCTTCTCTAAGTTTTGTTATCAATTTCTTCTCTTAAAACGGATATAAAAGAATTCCAAGCCCTGCCATGACAGAGTAACTTCTACTGGACTAACCCTCCTGCCAAATACAACTATAAAAGCCACGTAAAATATGCAAAAAATGTTTGAAGGCATCATAGCGCAATCAATAGGGGCAGAACATGAGGGGTTATGATTTTGGAGAGACTCTAAAAAGAGATATTAATTTTAGCTTTTTCCCTGAGAGCACTTTACAATTTTAGTACAGGGGGAAAGAGCCCAAGCATAAAATGGCAGTCTTGTTGAGTTGAATAAATAGGGGTCAGCCTACAAGACTGCCAAAGCAGCTGGGGCCTAATGGGAAAATCCCAGAGAAAATAGACTCACTCAGGGCATAGGGAAGAAATTCCTCTCAAATAATTGATTTTATCCTAAATTACATTGTTCAGAACAAGACTCCAAGATACCCATAGAAGAAAATAAACTGGAAGCTTAAAAACTGAGCAGATATTTAAGCCACCATATGATATTTAAAATGATGGAATTTGGAATTCAAACACCATCAAATTAGTTTTGGTAAACATCCTGAGATACTATATAAGTCATACCCTACAAGTAAGGACAAAATCAAAATAGGTCAGTCCTAAGAAAACCTAAAACCAAACAATAACAAGATGGAGTTGATTCACTTTACTCAATCTGCTTGCTAGCATAAAATTTGCCCTCTTTGGAGAAAGATAAACTTCATCCAGAACCTCTACAGGTTTTCATCCACAATATGCATCATCCAAAAAAAAACACAAGACCAAATGGATAAAAAGCAAGAGAAAAAGGTCAATAGAAACAGACCCATAGATGATTCAGGTAGTTAAGGTATCTTTAAAGTAACCATGATTAATATGTTCAAAATAATGAATGAAAATATGAAGATATTCACCAATGACCTGGACTCTATTGAAAAAAAAAACAAAGTCAAATAAAAAATAGATCAAATATTATAAATGATACTAAGCATTTGAGATATGGGTTTAATAGAAGAATAGAAAAGGGATAACATGGGATTAATGAACTGGAATAAAAGTCAGTAGAAAATATCTAAGTTGAAACCCAGAGAAAAAAAACAAGTGGAAAATTTGAAAAGAATATGAGATATATGAGTCAGGGTGAAAAGGTCTAACATATATTAACACTGTATCCAAGGAGATGGGAGAGAAAATGAAACAGGAGCAATACTGAATAAACATGAGAATTTGCTAAAACTAAAGACAAGCTGTAAATTAAAAAA
>JAQZBX010007508.1:0-50378 GCA_029593785.1 Cabassous unicinctus
GTAAAATGGCCTATATCTGTCATTGTAATGTCACTCAGGATAATTCCCAAGTCCTGAAAAAGCCCCTGTATTACAACTGCTTTTCCCTTCCCTGCCCCGAAAGCATCCAGTGGCCACTGGCTTCACCTCACTGTTATAATTTCTTCCATTGCTTGAATCACAATATGTCTATAACAGAATACCATTAAGTCCACTCTAGACCATAGCACTTCCACCAATCCTAATGAGTTTGGGATGGTGATGTCCACTCCACCTCCAAGTGAGAGGGGGCTTATATCCCATGGACACGGTGGATGGGATTATCTTGCCTGCAGCTGCAGACTCTCTCCATTCCCTGGGATGGCCGTTGTCCATCATCGTCTCCTCACCAGGTGACATGGGTGAGTCCATTGAGTTGTAGAGTAGGAGTTGCAGCTCCACCGAGATTCCAGGCACAGCTGGCACATGGGCAGGCCAGAGGCTCCAGTCTCTACAATTACACCTACAAACTCCAGCATCACATATAGGTTTGAATAGAAGGGACTGATGGACCATGTGCAGGGAGGACTTATTTGAGTTCAACTCTGTCACGCTCAGGAGCACAGATTCCAAAGTAGAACCCATTGATAAGGCATCAATCTACGGAGCTATACCCCTTATATAGGACCTGGGTGTCTCCAGAGCCCTCAGGAGTCTCTCTGTGTGGGATGATATCCACTTTGGTGTTCTATGAGATCCTACTGAGGTGTGTGTAAGCGTTACCTCTGGGATGACTTCCCGCCTCTCCTTGAAGTCTCTTAGCCACATGAACTCATTTGTCTTTACTTTTCCCCCCTTTTATTCAAGGTCCTTTTCCAGTCGTATTGCCAGTTGGCACTTGGTATTAATCCTCCATTGCCAGGGAGGCTCATCCCTGGGAGTCATATTCCACACTGGGGGGAAAGTAATGCATTCATATGCTGAGTTTGGCTTAGAGAGAGGTCACATTTGAGCAACAAGGAGGCTCTCAGGTGGCAACCCTTAAGCACCCCGTAACAGTAGGCTAAGTTTCAATTACAAGAGCAAAGACTCATAACACTAGTCATCAATAACAAGAACCCATTAGTGGACCATCCTCCTTTGCCAGACACTGCCCCCGCACTCAGGGGACTGTTGCTGCTCCCTTGGAGAATGTGGCAGAGCTCTCCAGCCTGGGAATTCAATATTCCCTCATTTATTGAGTGATTGTCCACCCACTGTGACAATGCCCCACCCCTTGATCAATTGAACAATTTTATAAATCTTTCATGTATATTCAGGTGAAATTCCTCCCATGAAATCCCCATCCCAAACATCCCCCACCAATGATCCTCTGCTGCCCCCGTTGTAACCATTCTGTGATCTAAACCTTCCTTGAAGATAAAGCCCATATAATAGCCAAATACAATTTATTGGAAAATGAAATAATAACGATAAGCTTAAATGTAAGAGATAAAATACATGGAAATGCAGAAAATAAACTAAAAATTAAATTAAATTAAAGGATTGGGACATTCAAAAAATGGGAAAAATCAAAAAAGTTTTTTAAAAATTACTATTAGTATTTTTCATCTTATCACTGCATTATCAGGTGTCCAATATGTACCGTGGCACCTACCCCACTCTCACTCCCCAGTGTCTCCCAAATTTTCATTTTATTTTCAAAGAAATTTTAGGTCACAGCAAAGTCACACATAGAATATTAGAGACTCTCATACACCCAAACTCTTTCCCCTTTCCTCACCCCAGATTAAAACCTTTTTTATGTCATGGTAGCATTGTTATAACTGTTATACAGATAGTGAAACATAGCTACTAAACATTGTCAATGGTTTACAGTATAGTTTACAATTTAGATGGTACAGTTTAATAATTTTTGATGATATATACCATGTCCTGTGTCCATTACTGTAAGGTAATGAAAAACAATTCCCATGACCACTAAATACCCCCTGTTTGATCTTTTTTGTTACTTCCTCCCCATCCCCCTGGGGCACATGACACTCCCCTGTCTTGAATCAATAGATGGCAAAATTCATAGTTACATACAACAAGAGGTCTTGACACGTTGATTATTCTCCCCTATTAGGATCCACCCTTGCTCCTAAGAGACATCCACCTCTCTGTTTCTGGGTGAATCAGTCATCCCAAAGATGGGGGTCCATCTCCTTCTAAATCACCGTGTGGGTCTCCACTCCTCAACATAACACATTATGACAGGATGAACACTCACACACTCCCAAGAAGCCAACTCCAGATGCACCCCATCCTGAATGCCTCCCAACCTACACCCTAAACAAGTGACACTATCTTGTCATAGTGCCATAAGAATATTCCCACTCCTGCACTTTCAACATCATACCCACAAATCCCATATTCACCTAGTCCACCTCCTATCTCTCCCCCCAGTATCCTGGGTACTCTACCCCGCCCTTCCTAATCTACCCACCTGTCAACCCTGTACCACCAAACCCAGTAATATCACTACCCACCTTTCCTATCCTTCAATATGCAACTATACTCTGTCACTTTACCATAGATTATGTCCAAATGGGTGATGGCTCACAACCTTCTCTTCTCTTTCTCTCCCTTGTTAACCTATCTTTCAGACACTGGTTCTCAGAGACCGCTCGCTTTCCTCAATTCAAATCAGTGAGGTCATATACTGTTCATCCTTCAATGCCTGGCTTGCTTCACTCAACATAAGGTCTTCAAGATTCATGAATGTTATTCCATGTGTTAGCTCTTTATACCTTCTTACAGCTGAGTAATATTCCATTGTATGTATGTGCCACATTTTGTTTATCCATTCATCTGTTGATGGGCACCAGGACTAATTCCAACTTTTGGCAATTGTGAACAATGCCGCTATGAACATTGGTGTGCATATATCTGTTGATGTCTTTGCTTTCAATTCTTCTGGGTATATACCCAGCAGTGGAATCATTGGATCATATGGAAGATCTATTGTTAGTTTTCTTAGGAACCACCAATCTGTTCTCCACAGTGGCTGGACAATTCCACAGTCCCACCAGCAGTGGATGAGGGTTCCTATTCCCCAACATCCTCTCCAACTCTTAAAATCTGCTGGTTTTTTAATAGCTGCCATTCTCATGGGTGTAAGATGGTATCTCATTGTAGATTTGATTTGCATTTCCCTAATAGAGAATGATGTCGAGCATTTTTTCATGTGCTTCTAGCCATTTGTATTTCTTCCCTGGAGAAGAGTCTTTTCAGGTCATATGTCCATTTTTTGAATGAGTTGTTTGTCTTTTTATTTTTGAGGTGCAGTATTTCTTTATATATGCAGGATATTAGGTTCCTATCAGATATACGGTTGCCAAATATTTTCTCCCATTGGGTAGACTGCCTTTTTATTTTCTTAATAGCATCCTTTGAGGTCCAGAAGTTTTTAATTTTGAGGAGATACCATTTATCTATTTTTTTCTGTTGTTCCTCATGCTTTGGGTGTGAAGTTCATGAAAATATTCCCTATTACAAGGTCCTGTAGGTGCTTCCCTACATTATCTTCCAAGGTCTTTATGGTTTTGGCTCTTATATTTAGATCTTTGATCCATCTGGAGTTGATTTTTGTATAAGGTGTGAGATGGTGTTGCTCTCTCCTTCTTTTGCATATGGATATCCATTTCTCCAAGCACCACTTGTTAAAGAGGCCATTCTCTCCCAACTGAGTGGCCTTGGTGGCCTTGTCGAATATCAGATGACTGTATATGTGAGGATCTACATCAGATCTCTCAATTTGGTTCCATTGGTCAGTATGTCTATCCTTGTGCCAAACCATGCAGTTTCGAGCACTGTAGCTTTGTAGTATGTTTTAAAGTCACGTAATGTGATACCGCCAACTTCATATTCCTTTTTCAATATGTCTTTAGCAATTTGGAGCCTCTTACCTTTCCAAATATATTTTGTAGTTAGTTTTGCCAGTTCCTTAAAAAATACAGTGTTCATTTTTATTGGGATTGCATTAAATCTATAGATTAGTTGGGGTAGGATAGACATCTTGAGGATGTTTAGTCTTCTTATCCATAAACAGGGAATATTCTTCCATTTATTTAAGTCTTCTTTGATTTCCTTTAACTGTATTGTGTAGTTTTCTGATTATAAGTCCTTTACATCTTTAGTTAAATTTATTCCTAGGTATTTTGATTCTTTTAGTTACTATTGTAAATGGTGTTTTTTTCTGGATTTCGTCCTCAGATTGCTTGTTATTGGTGTACAGAAATGCTCCTGATTTTTGAGCTTTGATCTTATAGCCTGTGACATTACTGAACTCCTTTACAAGTTCTAGAAGCTTTGTTGTAGATTTCTCAGCACTTTCTACGTACAGGATCATGTCATCTGCAAATATTGAAATTTTTACTTCTCCTTTTCCAATTTGGATGCCTTTTATATCTTTTTCTTGCCTCAGTGCTCGAGCAAGCACTTCTAAGACAATGTTAAAAAGGTGTGGTTATAGTGGGCACCCTTGTCTTGTTCCCGATCTCAGAGGGAATGCTTTTAGGACTTCATCATTGAAGATGATGTTAGCTTCGGGTTTTCATATATACCCTTTATCATATTCAGAAAGTTTCCTTCTATTCCTATCTTTTGCAGTGTTTTTATCAGGAAAGAGTGTCGTATTTTGTAGAATGTTTTTCTGCATCTACAGAGATTATCATGTGTTTTTTTCTTTCAATCTGTTTATGTTGTGTATTACATTGATTGATTTTCTTATAGTAAACCATCCTTGCATACCCGGGATGAAACCCACTTGGTCATGGTGTATAATCCTTTTAATATGTTGTTGAATATGATAAGCAAGAATTTAGTTGAGGATTTTAGCATCTAGGTTCATTAGACAAATTGGTCTATAATTTTCCTTTTTTGTGGTATCTTTGTTTGGTTTTGGTATTAGGGTAATTTTGGCATCGTAGAATGTGTTAGGCAATATTCCTTCTACTTTTATTTTTTGGAAGATCTTAAGTGATCTGATGTTAGCTCTTTCTGGAATGTTTCATAGAATTCAGCTCTGTAGCCATCTGGTCCTGGGGTCTTCTTAGTTGGGAGGTTTTTAATGACTGAGTCTATCTCTTCAGTTGTAATTGGACTGTTGAGTTCATCAATTTCTTCTTTCATCAATTTAGGCTCTTTGTGAGTTTCTAGAAACTTGTCCATTTCTTCTAAATTATCATACTTGTTGGCATATAATTTTTCAAAGTCTCCTCTTATGATACTCTTTATTTCTGTGGGGTCCCTAGTGATATCCCCTTGCTCATTCCTTATTTTGTGTATTTGCATCTTTTCTTTCTTTTTCTTTGTTAGTCTGGCTAAGGGTTTGTCAATTTTATTGATCTTCTCAAAGAACCAGCTTTCAGTTTCATTTATTTTTTCTAGTGCTTTCTTATTCTCTATTTCATTTAGTTCTGCTCTAATCTTTGTTATTTCCTTCTTTCTACTTACTTCAGGTTTAGTTTGTTGTTGTTTTTCCAATTCCTCCAAGTGTGCAGTTAGGTCTTCAAATTTAGCTCTTTCTTCTTTTATAATATATGTATTTATGGCTATGAACTTCCCTCTCAGGACAGCTTTCACTGCATACCATAGTTTTTAATATGTTATGTTGTAATTTTCATTCATTTCAAGGTAGTTACTGATTTCTCTTGAAATTTTCTCCTTGACCTACTGTTTGTTTAAGAATGTGCTGTTTAACTTCCAAATCTTTGTGCCTAATCTCTTTCTCTGGCCCTTAGTGATTTCCAATTTCATTCCATTGTGTTCAGAGAAATTACTTTGTATAATCTCAATCTTTCTTAATTCATTGAGAGTTGTTCTGTGGCCTAGCATGTGGTCTATCTTGGAGTATGATCCATGTGCACTCGAGAAGAATGTAAATCCTGCTGTATTTGGGTGTAGTGTTCCGTATATATCTATCAAGTCCAGGTCCTCTAATGTATTGTTCAGAGTCTTTGTTTCTTTACTGATTCTCTGTGTAGATGTTCTGTCTAATGATGATAATGGTGTATTAAAGTTTCCCGCTATAATTGTAGATGCATTTATTTCTCCACTTAGTTTTCCCAGAGTTTGCCTCATGTATTTTGAGGCACCCCGATTAGGTGCATAAATGTTTAAGATTATTCTCTTTTCTTGAGAGATTACCCCTTTTATCAATATATAGTTTCCATCTTTGTCTCTTACAATAGTTTTGCATTTAAAGTCTATTTTGTCTGATATTAAGATAGCTAATCCTGCCCTTTTTGGGCTATTGTTAGCTTATAAAATTGTTTTCCAGCCATTCACTTTCAGCCTCCTTGAATGCCTGGGTTGAAGGTGGGTTTTTGTAGACAGCATATAGATAGATCATATTTCCTTATCCATTCTGCCCATCTGTGTCCCTTGAGTGGTGAATTTAATCAGTTAAGATTCAGTGTTATTACTCGCAATGAATTCCTTACTTCAGCCATATTTTCTCTGGATTAATGTATGTCATATGTTGTTTTGTTTCTTTTTTACCTTTTTAGTTGTTTTTAAACTCTCCTCCAACTCTATCTCCCTTGTTTTTCCTTTCGACTTGTAGAACTTCCATTAGTATTTCTTGAAGTGCAGGTTTTTTATTGGCATACTCTCTTAATTTCTATTTATCTGTGAATATTTTGAACTCTCCATTATTTTTGAATGCCAGTTAAGCTGGATAGATAATTCATGGCTGGAAGTTTTTTTTCTTTTAGTACTTTGACTATGTCATACCACTGTCTTCTTGCCTCCATGGTTTCAGATGAGAAATCAGTACTTGATCTTGTTGTGCTTCCCTTGTATGTGATGGTTCTCTTTTGTCTTGCTGCCTTGAGTATTTTCTCTTTGTCTTGAGCATTGGGCCTTTTGACAAGTTAAGTTAAATCCCTGAGTCCCTGCTGGATTTTTTCTATCTTTTTGTCTATCTGTTCTACCATCTGTTTGATTTCAGATATATTGTCTTCCACATCATTAATTCTTTCTTCTGCCTGTTCAAATCTGCTGTTTTGTGAATCCAGCATCTTTTTTATTTCTTGGATTGTGCTATTGATCACCATCATATCCGTTATCTTTTTATGTATGTTTACAATTTCTTCAGTTTGTTCTCCCAATGTGTTCTTAATATCCTTAATCTCTTCCTTCACTTCATTAAGTTGGTCCATGATATTTGTTTGGAAAGCTTTGATTAGTTGTTCAATGTTCTGCATCTCTTCCTGGTTTTTAATTTGTTCATTGGACTGGTCCATGTCTTCCTGTTTCTCAGTGTGGTTTGTAATTTTTTGTTGTCCTCTAGTCATCATTTTATCTTGATGGGTTTATTCAGTTGATTAGCTTCTCTCTCTGCTCCAGAGTTTTATTTAGCTGATGGTTCTGTGTGTGTTTTAAGTTTTCTATTTGACACTTTGTTCTTCTTATTTTATTACCTTGCTTCTTTCTATGTTCCCTTGAAGGCAAAAGATTAGGGCCAGAGTAATCAAAAGATATTAGAGAGGAAGAAGGATAATAACAATATTGATAAAAGTTAGAAGAGTGGCCATATAAGATTTAGTAAATGAATATTTAACTCATGTAGGCAGTGTAGAGTAATTGGGGAAAAATTGGAGTACCTACAATGGACTGGGAAACCAAAGAGAGGAAAATATATATAATAATGGAGAAGGTCAGAGTGATGAGGAGAGAGAGAAAGAGTAAAGAAAGTGCTGAAAGTAAAAAGTTAATAATAATAATAAAAGAAGAAAACAGAATAGATAGAATAGAAATTGACACCCTTGAAGTTGTGGGATAATGAAAAAAGATGGTATGTAAGAACCAGAACAGAAAGCAGAATGCAGAAAGATGAATTAAGGAAAACAGATAGCGTTGGGATACAAAATCAATATAGACAGAGAATGAGAAATTACGGAAGAAGAATCACAGCAAAGAAGAGACAAGCTAGCAGCACCTCATTTTAAAAAAAAAAAGAAAAGAAAAATGAAGGGGGGTGGAGAGAAAAAAGGACAGAAAAGCAAGAGACAACAAATAAACAGAGAAAAAAAACCATACAACCACACAAGCAAGCAATCAAACAAAGCTAAGGAAGAACGGTGTTTCTTCTTGGGCCCTTGTAGAACCTCTCAGCCTGCTTGTGTTTATCAATCAATTGCCCTGCAAGGTTCTATCTGCAGGTTTTGAGGCAGATTTTAGCTTTTAAAATAAATTTTAAAAGAAAAATTCATTTTTAATTTTTTTGTGACTGTCTTGTTTTTTGTTTGTTTGTTTGTTTGTTTTTTGGTGAAAGAAAGTACCCAAAAGAAGTCCTCTTCTAGACCACCCCCTTCACTGAGGGGACCCTAACTAGGCTCTTGGAAACTAATCAAGCACTTCCACTTCCTGGCCTCCCCAGGGGAGCTGAATCTCTGATGCTTGTCACTACAGAATGATAAAATTGGCTGACTCCACCCCCTCTGAAGCCAAGCCTCAGTGTCACCTGGCTGCTGGGTAAATCAACCTTCCTCAGCAGATTTGCGACTCCCCTCAGCCTGGTGCTGCTTCAAGCCAGCTATTTTGTTCCCCAAAGATGCAAGGGGTTCCAGGCAGCCAAATCCACAGAAAGGAAACCCCTTTCAGCCCTCAGCCAGGACCCTCCCACCTTCAGAGAACACGCCCTCTCACCGGGTTGCTGGTGGGAGTCGCAGCTCAAACCAGCCTTTTTCCCTGAGGGTGGGGCTCAGCCGTCCGTGTTAACCACCACAGGTAGGGTTAAAACTCATGAATCTCTGCTGAGCAATCCACGCCATCTAGCTGCCTCCAGATAGATGTCCCCAAGGTTCTCGCTCCGTGTGCCCACAGCACAGACCCCTGGGCAGGACCCTGTCCCCAATCAAGCAGTCAGAGAGCGAGTCAGTGAGTGCCCTCCTAAATTGATGCCATCTTGCCTCCCATGAATTTTTAACTAATGAAAGAATCTCATGAAAGTATCATCTTGCCAACTATTTTATTTGCACACTCTGATTTTTCTTTACAGCATGGGATGGAGGATATGATGGATGAGAAATCCCCTTACAAATCATAAAGCAACGGCCCTGTGCCCATATTTTTACATCTCTTAACATTAGTCCAACCATCCTATAGACTCTTTTCTTTTGTTAAACGTTATAAAATTTCAAGTAAAGTAAGTTTTCTTCCAACTCATATCTCCAGTGTGCTACCCCAGAGTTAAGTGTTGTTAAGGATTTCTTGTCAACTCTTCCAGAAATATTCGAGTTATTACTGCAAATCTCTGTGTGTGTGGGGGAGGGGTGCTTGAAGCCCACTCTATTACATTCCTATGAAAGAGAAATGTGAAAGCCCCATACATAATTTCAAATTAACTATTAAACATTATACAAAAAAACTAAAAATAAGCAGGTAAAATTAATTATAAGAATGTATTTTATTTCATCCAATATATCCAAAATATCATTTCAAGTTGTTATAAATACAACAGTGTTTAAACTTTTAATTGGAGTGAGTTTTAAATAACTCAAACTTCCCATTCTAACAGCTTTCAAGTGTATAATTCAGCATTAATTTCATTCACATTAAGATCCTACCATCACCAGTATCCATATTGAAACTTTCAGCATACCAGAATGAAACCCTGACATATTAAGCCATAACTCTCCTTTCTGGTTCCACTCCTGACACTGATAACCTGAAGTCTATTTTCTGTCTCCATAAATTTGCTTAATCTGGGTAGTTCTTATAAGTGAAATTATAAATGTCCTTGCTTTTGTATCTTATTTCACTCAAGATGATTTCTTCAAGGTTCATTCATGTTGTGCAATGTATCACAACTTTTTCATTTATTGGTTGAATAGTATTCCTTTGTATCTATAAATCACATTTTTTTTCATTCTTTCATCTACTTGATGGTCTGCTTCATAGCCAGGTTGCTCTCTGGCTGTTGAGAATGAGGCTACTGTGAACAATGATGTATAAATACCTACTTGAGTCCCTGCTTTCAATTTCTGGGAATATACACTTAGAAGTGGGAATGTTGGTTCATATGTTATTTTTATACTTGATTTTCTGGGGTCCAGCCAGACTAATATTCAAGAGGCTGCACATCACTACCAACAAAATGTAAGGGTTCCACTTCATTCCTCATCACTGCTAATACTTGTTATTTTCCATGTGCCAGTTGAGCCCTGAATTTCAGCAGAGTTGCAACACCTACTCTCCAGTTCATTGGACTCACCCAGGACAACTAACAAGGAGATGATGATGGACAAAACCCATTCCATGAATTTTAAAAAATAACAGCCATACTAGTGAGAGTGCAGTGGTGCCTCACAGTGGCTTTGAGTGGCATTTCCCTAATGACTATTCTGTTGCACATCTATTCCCATGCTTGTTTGAACATCTTCATTGGAGAAATGTCTATTAAAGCCCTCTTCCCTTTTTAAGTTGTATTTTTGATTTTTTTCTTGTGTAGAGAAACATATTATTTATGTGTTCCTTATATTATCAAATGTAATTTCTCCCATTGTTTAAGTGTCTTTTCAATTTCCTGATAATGTCCTTGAATTTAAAAAGTTGTTTTTAATTCTGATAAAGTTCATTTTATGTATTTTTGCTTTTTGGAGTTCATGCTTTGGGTGTCATTTCTGCGAAATCATTGACAAACACAAGATCATGAAGGATTTCCCTATGTTTACTTCTAGAGTATTCAGATTTTAGCTCTGAAGTTTAGGTCCTTGAAACATTTTGAATTCATATTTTTTTATGGTGTGGGTAGAAGCATGTGGACATTTAGGTTTCCTTACACCATTGGTTAAAGGGACAATTGTTTTCCCATTTTATATACTTGGGTCCCTTTTCCACCATCAGTGAATCCTGGATGTGTGGGTTAATTCCTGGATGCCTGATTCTTTTCCCTTGCTCTATGTGCTTATCTATAGGCCATTATCACATTCATTTGATGACTGTGGCTTGTAGTAAAATTTGAAATTAAGAAGTTTCATTTGATGGAATATTATGCAGCTGTAAGAAGAAATGAAGTCATAAAGCATGTGACAACATGGATGAACCTGGGGGACATTATGTTGAGCAAAGCAAGCCAGACACAAAAGAACAAATAGTGTATAATTGTGTCACTATGAACCAAATGTATTATGTAACATATTGTTTGATTCAAAAAAAATTTATATGTATCCCGTACATTTAATTGAGAAATGTATTTATTCATCTATGTTTACTTTTCAGTTTTTAATTGTTTATATTTTCATTTAGTAAATGTACATAATAAAGTTAAAATAAAGAAGTGACATTCTTCATTTTGTTCTTCTATTTCAAAATTGTTTTGAATATTCAGGGTTATTTAATTTACACAGGATTTGAGAGTAAGTTTTCCCCTTACTGAAAAAATGCTGCCAAATTTCTTAAGGTTTTGCATTAAATCTATATTTCTTTTGGGGTATCAATAACATCTTAACAATATTTGATATTCTATACATGAAACAGGGGATTTTGCTCATTTTTTAGTCTTTTCAATTTTTTTAATCAGGATTTTGTATTTATCAGTGTACATGTCTTTCACTTTCTTATTTAAATTTATTCCTAAATAATTTATTCTGTTGGATACTAATATGATGGAATAGTTATCTTAGTTTCAATTTCAGATAGTTCATTTTTGGTTTTTAGAAAGATAACTAATTTTTGCATGTTAATCTTGTAATCTGACATTTTGCTGAACTTGTTTGTTACTTCTACTTGTTTTGAAGTGATATATAATTACTGATATGTTTTACAATATTTATTTCATACCAATTAATCCTCAAGTGAGGCAAGCCTCTTAGTGCTCTACCTGATACCATGTGAATTATGAGATTTTTCTACCCTGACTGGTGAGAACATGAACTATTCCCCATCGTTCATGAGCTCTGAGCATTGTTTTCCTTGTTCTTTTCTGTTGTTTTTGTCTTTTGTCTGAAGAGGCCTTGCATAGCTCTTTTTGTGCACTGTGCTCAGCTGAAGCCCACTGGGTGACCCCTGCACAGCTCTGTACTTTGCTCTCTCTCTTTCTGATTTTCTCTAACCCTGGGTACCTCTCTGCACTGCCTCCAGCTCCCTCCCTCGAGCATGCTGCCCTGTAAACTCTAGTCACATCCTTGTCTTTGGGCTCTCAGCTCCATCTTCTGAACTCAAGGACACTTCTTGGATCTGTCACCAATCCCCTACCTATGGAGAGGTGATGTATCCTGCACAGTCCTGCCTTTAGGAAGGGTGGTCTTGCCAACTCTGTAGAAACTGACTAGGAGGCCCTAGGGTCACATCCTGCATTGATGCTCAGCGCTCATCCCAGAAAGAGGATCTAACATTGGGGAGCAAAACCACATGTGACCATTGGTCACATGACAGTTCAAGCCTATTAAATTCCTGTCCATTTGACAGAACAGTGAGGGATAATAGAGAGGCAATAGAAGTGATTGATTGCTACCTGAACAAATAAAAATCAATTAACCCATTGCTTTGAAATTTTTGAGAAAGAATACTTCTCAGACTTAGTATTGCTAGTTAAAAATTGATTTAAAGCTCTGCTCAATTGAAGTCCTCTATAATCAAAACCATTGCTGAGGAACCAATGGTAGATTTTTTTGGCTTCTGGTCCATATCCAATCTGCTCATTCATTCACTCACTTTAGGGACATAACAATGGCTCTGTACAGCTCTAGGGGTTTCTCCCCACAATAAGCATTAAGAGCCCATGAAATGGCAAGACAGGATCAAATATCAATGATTATATATTCCATGGGGAACACTAACCCCTACCCCATGTTCTTCAGCTGTTACCCCTTCCTGATGAGAGGTCACGGTTAGGTAAAATGTAGCAAGCCATCCCACCTGAGGCCTTCCATCAGTCAGCAAGTACATTTTCATGTTTTATCTTACATTGAGGTCAGACAGTAGCAAATAAATACACTAAGGCCTCTTTGGGACCCTGGAGAACCTGCAGGGTACACTTTCACTGGCACCTGGCCCCTATTCTCTGTTCTGGGAGCCCTTCTTCCTGGGCACTCAGGACGCTTAGCTCCCAATTGATATGCCATCGGATCCTCCCTGGCCTATGTCCTTGTCCTTGACCTGGTCCTTTCTCTCATTTCTGGAGCTTACCCTTCCATCACTATTAGCTTGAGTACAAAATGCGTATTCCAGGCAATCGACCTGATGCCCTCTTTGATGCGCTAGATTCTTGCTCACCAGAATCTCTCTCAACCAAACCCTCTTGCCCACTTACAGCTCTACATCTCTCCCCCACAGCCAGCCTGTGCTCTGCCTTCTGCTGGGAAGCCCACCCATCAGCCATGTGTCAGTCGGTGGATCCTCATCCTGATCTAAACCATATTCTTCACACTTCCCAAACATGCAGATGCGCAACTATGTGGGACACCTTCCCTTCCCTCCAGCCTCCACCTTGTCCCAGGAGTGAAAATTTGATGTCTGACCAAGGGAGGACATTGATATAAAACTTTTTATTGGAAGTTGTGATGGTTTCTACACATTCTTGTGATTACCTTGGTCATTTGGAGCTGACCCTGCTGCTGGGGACAGTGCATCCCTCTCCATCACAGATTCCAGATGCTTTTCTTGCAGTTCCACATGGAAACTTCCTCTCTTAAATGACCACCTACTGTGCACTAGGCACAAGGGCAGCCAACACCAAGGGAGGACGGACTTGGCTGTGGGCTGGTTCCCAGGGAAGATCCACTTGGGAATATTCACTATCCTATAATGGCCTTGCCAGTGGGCATCTCACATAACTCTGGGACTCTTGTGAAAGCGTTCCATAGGATCCCACTTGTTCCTGCCTCAATCGATTTGACCTTAACTGATGAAAATTGAGAGGTCCGGTTGTAACCTCCCAGTCTTAAAGGTGTTTACAAAACCCTTCTTTGAATCCGTGCCCCACCATTCCTTTCACACAATTCCACATACTCTAGTCCATCCCACTGGAAAGCTGTTAAGCCTTTCTTGTAGCCCTCGTGTGTAGAAGGAGGGATCATGGCAAGATGTGTCTTTGCTTAGTGACTCTTAAGGGCCTCATTTTTTAAACCTTTCAAAAAAAGCTTAAGCCTATGAACACAATAAAGCCCTCCATAATCTAATAGTTAATTAAAAAAATTTTTTTAATTAGTTGGGATTTCTTAAAAATAAGATAAATAAACTTAGAATTGTAGAAAGAAGCTTTGCAGCAAGAATGGAGAAAATGTATCTCTGAGTTTCCTGTCAGAAAGGTCAAAAGGAAAAGCTCAGGGCACAAAACTTATCAATTAAATGCAGAATACAAATTCACTTGGAGAGAAAAAGAGTCTTCCTTGGTACTGAATTAGTGGAGGATAATGCCTCAAAAAGTTGAGTGGAGGTGAGGTGTTAATTAAATTAAAATTGTGAAAAACTTAAATAAGTTTGATGGCTTTTCCGTGCCCAGGCATAAGAAACCCAGTTTCTTTGGGAGTCCTGGGATATTCCCTGGAGCATTCCATGCTCCCACAACAGCCTCCTTCCAGGGACATTTCCTGGGATGGGCACTCCCAGTGAGCACCTGGCCAAATTGGGCATTCATCCCTGATATCCTCAGGAGGACCAAGACCTGCAACTACCTGTTACACATGGATGCCTTCCTGCCCTTCTTGATGTGGGGAGATAATGTGGACAAATTTCAGGATATTCACCACCTGCTTGATTATGGACATATAATGTCAACAAGGCAATAATTTCCTCCAGGACAGACACTGCCAGCACTGGAAAAGGTGTGTGGGATTGAGTACTTGGCAGGGAGCAGAAGATGGGAGGGTCCCAGGCACAAAGAGATGAATAAGACAACAAACACCTGGTCCTGCAGGGAGCCCTGATTTGGGTTTCAATCCCAGTTCCCTGACATTCCAGCTGATCTCTTAACCTCCTTGAGCTGCACCGTCCCTAACTGTCAAAAAATTATAAAGGCTCTGGTAACTAGCTTGAAAATGGTCCAGGCTCTAAGTCTCTCCACATGCTGAAAGCAGGGTCCAGGGCATGGGGGTAAAAGGAAGAGAAGCAGATTAGTGGTTCTTAGGATACAAATGAGGTGACAATGGAGAGTGAATGTCCAATCGGGTGAGGTTCCAGTTTTGGGTGAAGACAGGTTCTGGACAAGGCAGTGATGATGGTTGTTCAACTTTACACGTACCTAAGACATGGATATGCACACTACAACAGGATAATAATAATTAAATATATTTAAAATGTACTTAAAATGAAAAAAATTAATAAAACCATGAAAAGTAAAAAAATACAAGGAAAAATGTTACAAAGAGAAAATAAATGACCCTCTCAGGTGGAGGGAAGGTAGTTTCCTTCTCTTGGGCTGGCCCATGATGAAGTAGGTCTAAGGCTTCATCTGCTTCTTGGGCTGTCTCCAGCTCTTCAGAAAACTCTCCTGGGAACAGTGATGCAGGAGCCAGGAATGGGGTTGTATCCAGCTCCATACCTGGCCCTCGTAGTATTTGTGCCACTATCTCGGGAGCGGACATTGAATACACACTAAGGGCTACAGACTCAATAATGCAGCATGAACTTTTCTCTAACTCTGAAGCTGGTCCAAACTCCACAGTTGGAAGGGGCTGCAAATCTTCAGGTGCTGGTGATGGAGCAGTAGCAGGAGCTAAGGTAGAGTCAGGCGATGGAGTTGACACCAGAGCTGGAAGAGGAGATTTCACCAGCTTGAGAGTTTCCAGGTACCATTTCAAAGGCACAAAATATCCCCAAGCATTTCAGATGTAAAATACCCAAACCCACCACACCCACACCAGGAAACATTCCTGGGTCCAACTGATGTCCCTTCTGAGTTTCCTATTATTTCTGGACAAACCCAGCCACAGAGATCCTGCCTGGATTATCCACATATGCCATCTGCTCAGGCTCACAGGCACCCACTCCCAGAATCGCTAGTCTTCTGACTTGGACTGCCTTCATTGATGAATTTCAAGTTGGGCACGGGCAGTATGGGACCTCGCTTGAAAAGTAAAGGCAATGATTTTAATAGTCATGGAGGTCATCAGGTACTTGAGAATAGGAGAGCACTGGGGCTGGAAGAAGTCCCCACTGGGATGGTTCACCCGGGTTCTGAGCATAGAGCCGATGGCACTGTGAGAGGAGTGCAGACAGCAGATCAGAGAGGCTGTCCCTTTCAACCCACTTTCCCATCTGAAGGTATCCATGTGTGTGTTTGCAGAGGGCTCCTGTGCATGACCCCGCCCATACCCAAGCCCTCCACCCACTCCCCCTATACCCTTAGTCCTGGCAGTGGGTGACTATATCCTGGCTGAGGACTGAGGACTATTGTCAATCATACAAGTCTCCTGTTCAATATATGAACAAGTCTTACCTACATCTGATCCCCTGACACATATCTATCTATCTTCCCTTCCCCATACACAAGGGAATGTGGCTTGCAAAAAGTAAGGGACAGGCAGTAACTGCCCTGTTCATTGCACTGTTTTTGAAAATTAGTTGCTCTTAAATACCTGATGAATGGGGACCACCTGCCACATTTTCCAGATCCTAACTGTACCTCAGCCTGAAGCCAAAATACCAAGAGATTCCATATTCTTTGAGGGCCTGTGAGTATCACATCCCCTTCATATTGTTTTTCTTTTGGCATGCGCACTGCCTTAACCCACATTGCCTACAGCTCAGCACCCTTAATTGAGCATCTGGGTAGAGTAGAATGGGTAGACGTTTTCTCAATGCATCTACTTTCCTAAAACCATGAATCCCATTTGCAAGATGGTGCAGGTGGGGACAAATGAAACCAAGATGGGAAACATCTGATTTGGTGACAAAAGGATCTGACCTTCACATCATGGCCACTACCCCCACTGGATATTTCCTATTCAACTGTGGAATTTGGAGCCCTTTGTTCTGACCCATGGTCCACTCACAGTTTTATTTGGTCCAGAGCTCTTTAATCTCCTTGAGTGACCAGGAGAACTTGCCCATACTTAGAGAGAGCCATGAATGCATCAGATCAACATGCTCTTGACCCTCATGCTCATTAGATCAAGTGTAGGTGTCTGACTCCCAGTGGAATGGAAGCTCAAGAGGCAGGGATTTTTTTCTGCTTCATTCCTCCAACTAACAAGAATTTTGCAATTTCCCTACACATGTAGGCAGCCATTATGTATTTTTCAATTGAGCTCCATGATCACCTTTCCACGTGTCACACTGTGTCTTTACCAAATCTCTGAAAGTTCAGAGAACCCTGCCATTAAAAGAAATCAAATGGGAATCTCCAGAATGGATTCTGCAGCATTCTTTGCAAAAAGGATATAAGTCTGACCCTCAGAAGATAGTAGGTCAAGGCTGTGACAGATGCATCTAACCAAGGGGAGAAAAAGAATCTGATCAGCCCCTGCACCTCTATCAGCACATCAGACCTGTGTAAACACTTTCCACAGGTTATCTGCTTAGGTCTTGACAATGAACCTGTGATGTGTGCCCTCTCACTCTTTGTCTCTGAGGAGCCATGAGAGTTCAAAAAGGGAATTGACAGATCCAAACTTAGAAAGAATGCAGAGTCAGTCAGGGATGTGGAGGAGGCAGGGAACTCACCTGGTGAGGAGCTGGAACAGGACAGTTGAGTGGACATGAAGATGTGAGGATTCATTAGAAATGTACAGGAGACAAGCAACTCCTTGCCTAGGTGGGAGGACACCAGCCTCTGTTCTGGCTTCTCTTGCTTGGTGGCATAGAGGATAGTCTGTTCCCAGATCTCCTCATCCTCAGAAGGCTCCCTATCCACAGCTGTTTGAATTGGGGCAAGATAGAGGATGGACCCTAGAAATAGCTATGACTTAGGCTCTTACACAAAAGAAGGTGCAAAGCCAGAGGGCGCTCCAGCTCTATAGGTGTTGGTATGCCAGTTGCTGTGCTCAGAGCAGGAGATAGTGCTGGCAATGAAGCTGACCCCGGAGTTGACAGTGGATCTTGAAGAGGAGGATGGTTTCCCACCATGACAGCCTTTGCAATACCTTTTTGAAGGCAGAAAATATCCCCAAGCCTTACAGAACCAGAAAACCAAACCCACCTCAACCAAACCAGGAAACTTTCCCAGGTAGTGGTCCAACTGAGGCCCCTTCTTTATTTTGTCTTGCTCCTGGACAACCCCTGGCCTGGAGATCCTGCCTGGATTCTCCAACCATGGCATGTACTCAGGCTCACAGGCACTCACTCCCAGACATCCTCACCTTCTGCCTTGAAATCCCTTGATTGCTGCAACTCAAGATGGGAATGGGCAGGATGGGACCTCCTTTGAAATGCCAAGACCACACTTTTCATAAACATGGAGGCCATGAGATCCTTGGGAATAAGACAGCACTGGTGCTGGAAAAAGTCCCCACTGGTATGGCCCACCCAGGTTTTGAGCATAGAGGTGATGGCACTGTGAGAGGAGTATAGATTGCAGTTTAGAGAGTCCTTCTCTTTCAACTCATTTTCTGTTCTGAAACAATCCATGAGTCTGTTTTTGGAAGGCTCCTGTGCATGTCACTGCACATTGCCAGGCCCTGCACCCACTCCCCAAACACTCTCAGATCTGGCAGTGGCTGACTGTACCCTAGCTGAGGACTAAAGATTATTGTTAATCATAGAAGGCTCCTGTCCAATATATGAACAAATCTTACCTACATGAGGGCACTTGACATATATCTGCCTTTCTTCCCTGCTCCCTCTACAAAGGAATATGGGTTGCAGAAATGCAGGGAAAGGCAGTGACTGTCCTGATCATTGCATTGTTTTTTAAAATTAAACTAGCACCAGGTGCTCTTAAATACCTGGTGAACAGGCACATCCTGCCCCATCATCCAGGTCCTAAATGTACCTCAGCCTGAAACCAAGATACCAATAGCTGCCATATTCTTTGAGGGCCTGTGAGTGTCTCAACCCTTTCTTATTGTTTTGTTGGCATGGGAACTGCCTTACCCCACCTTGCCTACAGCACAGCACCCTTAATTGAGCATCAGGGTAGAGTGGGTATGAGTTTGCTCAACACATTTACTTTTCTGGGACCATGGATCCAATTTGCAGGATGGATAGTAGGGACAAATCAAACCAAGATGGAAAAATCTGATTTGGGTGACACAGGGATCTGACGTGCACTTCTCAGCCACTGCCCCACCACACCTTTCTGAATTAACTGTGGAGTTTGGAGCACTCTGTTGTGACCCATGGCCCACTCATAGTTTTATTTCATACAAAAGCCTTTTCTCCACTTGAGATAGCAGGAGGACTTGACCATATCTAAACAGAGGAATGAGTGCATCAGACCTACATGCTGTTGACCCCCATTCTCAGGAGATTAAGTGTAGGTATCTGACTCCCTAATGGAATGGAAGCTCAAGAGGCAGGGATTTTTTCTGTTTCATTCCTCCAACTAAGATGAATTTTGCAATGTCCCTACACACATAGGCAGCCAGTATGTATTTTTCATATGAGCTCCATGACCACCATTCCCCACTTAACACGGGGCTTGTAGCAATTCTCTGAAAGCATAGAGAACCCTGCTATTAGAAGAATTCTAATGGGAACCTCCAGGAAGTTTTCTGCAGCATTCTTTGCACATTAGAAATAAGTCTGACCCTTGTAAGACGGTAGATCAAGGCTGTGACAAATGAATCTAAACAAGGGGAGGAAAAGAATCTGATCAGCCCATGCAACTCTATCAGCCCATCAGACCTGTGTGAACACAATCCACAGGTTATCTACTTAGGTCTTGACAATGAAACTGTGATGTGTGTCCTCTCACTCTTACTGCCTGAGGAGCCATAAGAGTACAGAAAAGGGAATTGACAGACCAAACCTTACAAAGAATGTGGTCTGTGTCAGGGTTTTGGAGGGGGCAGGGTACTCACCCAGTGAGGAGCTGTATCATGACCAGTTGAGGGGGCATGAAGATTCTATCTTTCATTAAGAGTGTACAGGAGGTGGGCAACTCCATGCCCCGGTGGGCAGGCACCAGCTTCTGTTCTGTCTCTTCTTGCTTGGTGGCACTGAGGACAGTCTGCTCCCAGCAGGTTTCATTCTCATCACCAAAAGAATCACTATCCACAGTTGTTAGAGCTGGGGTGGAATGGAGGATGGACCCTAGAAATAGCCATGAATTAGGCTCTTACACCAAAGAATGTGCAAAAGCCAGAGGGCACTCCTATTCTATAGGTGTTGTTATTCCTATTGCTGTGTTTGAAGCTGGAGCTATTGCTAGCAATGAAGTGGGCCTTGGAATTGACATTGGAGCTTGGAGATGAGGATGGTTCCCCACCAGGACACTTTTCCAGGTCGCTGTTCAAAGGCAGAATATATCCCCAAGACTTTCAGATGCAAAACACCCAAACACACCACACCCAAACCAAGAAACTTTCCAAGATAATGTTCCAACTTAGGCCCCTACTGAGTTTCCATTTACTCCTGGATAACCCCAGGCCTGGAAATCCTGCCTGGATTCTCCACCCATGGCATGTCCTCAGGATCACAGACACCCACTCCCAGACAGCCTCACCTTCTGCCTGGAAATCCCCTTGATTGCTGCAACTCAAGCTGAGAATGGGCAGGATGGGACCTCCATTGAAATGCCAAGCCCACAATTTGCATATACATGGAGCCCATGAGGTCCTTGAGAATAAGACAGCACTGGGTCTGGAAAAAGTCCACACTGGGATGGTCCACACAGGTTCTTAGCATAGAGGTGATGGCACAGTGAGAAGAATGTAGATTGCAGATTAGAGAGTCCTTCCCTTTCAACCCACTTTCTCTTCTGAAAGCATCCATAAGTGTGTTTTCGGTGGGCTCCTGTGAATGTCCCTACCCATCCCCAGACCCTGCACTCACTCCTCAAACACTCTCAGATCTGGCAGTGATGGACTATCCCCTAATTGGGGACTGAGGATTAGTGCCATTCATATAAGGCTCATGTCCAATATTTGAACAAATTTTACCTATATTAAGGCCCCTTGTCACATATTTTTCTGTATTCCCTGCTCCCTTCAGAAGGGAATCAGGATTGCAAAGACAGAGGTAGGCAACAACTGCTCTGCTCAATGCACTGTTTTTGAAAATTAGGTGCTCTTAAATATCTGGTGAATGAGGACCTCCTGCCCCATCTTCCAAGTCCTGAGTGTACCTCAGCCTGAGGCCAAGATACCAAGAGTTCCTATGTTCTTTGAGGGCCTGTGAGTGTCTCATCCCCTTCTTAGTGTTTTTGTGTTGGCATAGGCACTACCCTTACCCCACCTTGCCTACAGATCAGCACACTAAATTAAGCATCTGGGCAGAGTGCATAGCAGTTTCCTCAACATATCTACTATCCTGGGAACATCAATGCCATTTGCAGGAGGGTGCTGGTTGATACAAATCAAACCAAGATGGGAAGCATCAGATTTGTGGGACACAGAGATATGACCTTACCTCCACAGCTACTACCCCCACTGTACATTTCTGTCAACTGTGGAGTTTGGAGCCCTTCTTCTTGACATAGATTCCCCTCACATTTTTCTTATTTCAGGCATCTTCCTTGCTCTTCAGAATCCTGGTAGATTTTCCCATACATAGAGAGAACCATTATGTATCACACCTAACATGCTTTGTTCTCACTATGCTTGTGAGGTCTATTGTATTTGTCTGACTCCCCTTTGGAATGGAAGTCCAAGAGGCAGAGATTTTTCCTCCTTCATTCCTTCAACTACTAAATTTTGCAATGTCACTATACACATAGTCACCCACTCTTTATTTGTTGATTGAGCCCAATCATCAGACTCTCAGATATCAGATTTTACCTCTTCCACTTCTTCTGCCCCCTCAATGCTTTTTGACTAGACCTTGGTAGAAGACGTCCATGATGCAATCTTCTTTACAAGGTTTGTGCCTTGCACTGGGGTAGTGAAGGCTGAGTCAGAGTCTTCTATATAGGTGAGTGGAAAATAATTCTGTCCATCCCCAGCCCCTGTGACAGTGGATCATGCAGGGACTGGCCCAGGTCAGCACTTCATGTGTCTCGTCCCATTTTGACCTCTCAATAACACTTCGTTGTGTGTCCTCTACCCCCCTACTCTTCCAAGGAGCCACCTGAGGCTCAGAGAAATGAATTGACCTCCAACCTCCCATGGGGAATCTGGCAGAGTTGAAACCATGGAAAGGTCAGTGTGCTCATTGGTGACCATTTGTCTACCTGTCTCTTGGATGGGGAGGACAGATTGAATGTTCCCCAGCATGTTTGATGTGTCCAGGCACTCCCTGCCCAGGTGGACAGGCACTACCTACTGCACTGGTTTCTCCTTCCTGCTGGACCTGAAGTTTCTCTGCACCAGGCTGGTCTTTTTCACTTACTCAACAGAGACATTTTCACACTGGCAGATGGAGTGCTGAGACCAAAAACACACATGCAGTCAGCATGTTTAACATGTCCAAAAGGAGAGTTACAACTGTTTTTCAAACTTGGAAATCCCTGTCCTCAGTGACAGGGAGGTGGACCATGGGTCCCTCTTAGCTGATGACAAGGCACAGCGAGACCCATCCTGGGTCCATGTATTTGATTTCAAAGACCTCAAAAACCTTCACTCCTCTCTTTCAAATCAAAGGGAGATTTGATGACCTGAAGCTAAGGTGATACCAGATTCTGTAAAGGATAAATTCCTGGAGATTCCAGGATGGGAGAAAGACCCTGATTGCCCAAGGAAATGACCTGATGCCATGGGGAAGAGAAATTTCAAATGGCCTTGAAAATATTCAAGTGTAGATAGCCTTCTATGGGGCAATTGTAAATTTGATTCTTTCTGACACCAGATGGACAAATTTTAAGACTGTTCGCACCCAGGTTAGCGAATTGCAGGGAGCAGCAGCCATTAATGCCTGCTTTCGGATGCCTGAATTGGTTCAAGGAATCTGGCCCCAGCCATTCAAACTTCAAATATATATACCATTTGAAGAACCCATCCCATTCCTGGGAGCCCATACTGGGAGAACTGGAAACATTAGACTATTCACAATCACATGACTTTCCCTGCAGCCTTTTAAATATGGCAACAGGAAGGAGTCCTCTCTAGTTCCAAGGGCAGTGAGGCTGGACATTTGAGGTTTCTGGTCTCCCCTTTGAAACATGATGCAGCCCTGTCTTCTGATCTGGATGGGTCTCGGTATTGAACTCTATGAGTTTGCAAGTTGCAAAGAAACATGAAGTAGAGTACGATCTTCTCATTCTTTATAGGTAAAAACAACCTAGGAAACATGAGGATGCATAATGATGGAGAAGTTGTTGAGAGACAGTCTTGCTGAATGCAGGTGGGCCACCTGGGGATGGGGAGTACCTAGGGGCATGTAGATTAAACAACCAAGGCAGGATCAAAAACAAAGACTGTCATGGTTTAACATGAAGATGAATCCTTATAAAAGCCTCATTTCTGATATTCCAACAAACATTGCATCTGGTCACAACTGGGGCTGGGTTTTGGGGGTGGGAGATGGAGTCCCAGATTCCTCAGGGAATGGGCCTGAGTCCTTATAAGGAGAATCCCTGGCAGGGCCTCTGGGGATTTTACCAGGAATCAGAGCCCAGCATGGTAGTCAGCCAGAGGAACAACCCCACATGAAGTTCTACTTCCTAATGAGGCAAGACCCTGTCTGTATACACCTCCTCCCAGGAGGGAGTTGACAGCTTCATGGCTCAGCATCAATGTCTGGGCAGAGGGGCACCATCCCCAGGCCACCTTTTCTGGCCCTGCTATCCATGACGTGGATCTGAACATGATGAGCCCACCAGACATTCACCCCCAATCACCTCTTTCTGCCCAGCCCCAGTCCACACTCATGCTCTCCCCTCCATACACCCATATTGGGAGTTGGAGGTGCTGAGCTGCCCAGGAAGGATCACAGTGTCAGCCTGGCTTGAATCCCTGGCCCTATGTCCCCTGGGTTACCTTTGGTTGCCTCCTGGCAAATGGCCAGAGTCTTCAAGGAAGAGGCTTAGGGTTGAGCCAATGCCGGCAGCATTTGATAAAGCTCTTGCTGTGGGGTTTCCTGAGGCCTATGCTTTGAGAAGCAGGTAGACTGCATCAAGAGAACATCTTCCCTTGAGCAACTATGCCTGAGTGAACTGTTAAGCGCAGTCACTAGAATGTGGGTACCTGGTTACTGGGGTTCAAAGTTCTGTTGTGTTCTATTTCCAAGGAAGTGAGGTAACTTCCTGCATCCCCTTCCCTGTGCCTCCTCCCTGGATAACAACTCCCCATTGTCCAATCTGGGCTGCAGACTGCCTATCCTCCCATCCCATGACATTTACCATCTTTACACAATTTCACCAGCACAGCCTTACAGGATGCCCAGCTAAGGCCTGGGAGCATCAAGAACCATCTTAGGAGACTGAACTGGGCTCACAACCTTGCTCCTCCTACCAGTTCTGTGACCCTGGACATGTCTTTATGTCTCTCAGTGGTCCCCAAGTTTCCCCTGCTGCACAAGGGTTCAAATCCAGCTTATACATATCAGGAATGGCATCAGGTGGATGGGATAAAATTCCTAGAAAACTGAGGCTTGGCCACACATCTAGCCAATGCACAAAAGAAGAGAAGGAAGAATTACAAATTGGGGTGGGAAGCAGGAGGAAACACAACTCAAAACAGGGCTGAGTTCTGGCAGTGGGATCTTGAGAAAATCATGACCACCTTGGCTTCATTTCCCAGTCTACACCAGGAGGGGCTTGAAATTCAGTGAAAAGCAGACTTTGTCACCTTCAGGTTTAAAACCCTCCAGAGATTTCCCATTCATTTAGTATCAGATTCAAGGCTCCCAGAAGGTCTGACCAGTCCATAGACCCCATAGATGGTCCTGTGCTCTGCCATGCTCTACACCACCCTGAGTCTTCAGTTCCCCAGTACTCCAAATCTTTGTCTGTTCAGAAGGACCCTTTGGGTGTAGAACATATTTTCCAGCACCCCAGAGTACCACATGTCATCAATGGAGAAGCAAGGCCAAATAATGCTCCTAGTCTGTGGAATACTTCGGGTCAGCCACTCCAAGAAACCCCAATTTATAGAAGGGGAAACTGAGGCCTTCTCTCCAGTTGCCTCCCTCCACCCTGGGAGTTCATTCTAATTCCTGGTGCTTAGATGGGTGGAAGCAGGACCTCCGGTCTGTCCTATCCTGCTTACCCTGGGATGGCCCTCCTCAGGCAGAACCCTGGGAACCTCAGAGATCCCAGTGCCCATGAGGCTGCCATTTCCTACCCCCAATGTTTGGGCTATGGATATGTTGTCACAGGAAAGAGGCCCCTGCCACATAGCAGAGTTGACTTCATCCTCTTGCTTCTGTCTCCTCGCTAGCTCCCTGGTGCCAGGTCCTACTCTACCTCCTCCTCCATTGTCCATACACGTTTAGTCAGTGTGTGTGTCGGCAGTGCCTCCTGAAGGCATTTTGGGATGCTAAGAAGAAAACAGCCTCATATGGGCAGAAGCAGGTAGGGGTCCCCCAAGATTTAATGGGTTGTCATATTCAAAGTTTCTATGCAAGTGGGTTGAGCCAGTGCCTCAGATGTCAGAAGTTTCCAGGTCCTTTGGATTCTGCCCTCCCCTTGTGCCTTAAGCCCAGCCTTTCTCTGGGCCTCGAATTCTTAATTGAAGAGTGAGGGGTTGAAAATGGATCTGGTTCATTCATTCAAAAAATATTTAATGAACATCTACTATGTGCTGGAATCTGTTATATGTTCTGGGGATATAGCACTGAACCACATAATGACCCTATTCTCATGACATTTCCATTCCAGGTTATTAAATATGTCAATCATTAAAAAAAGCAAATGGATCTAAGTAAGTAGGTGCTCAGCGAGGACAGGGGGCAGTCCACTCCCACTCAGGGTGGAGGTGGGTGAGGTTGGCCTTGGGGGTGTGCAGTGTGCTGAGCTTCCTTAAAACCAGGATATAACGTACAGTGCACAGGGTGGTCAGGCTCCTGCCCACAGCAGGGTGCACACACGGGGCCTGCACAGGACATAGGAAGGTACTTGCAATGGCCGTGACTCACCCAGCATGCAAAAGGAGCCAACTGCTCTGCGCCCACCCCCCACATCCCTGCTCTGTGTCAACTCACACATGGGGCTTGGGACACCCCAAATCCAGCTAGGCTCATCTGTCTGAACCTGGACTGGTCCAATTGGAGAGAATGAAGTCACAGGAGCCTCAGAATGCACTGACTGTCAGATCCACTGGTGGGCATGGATCTGTGACCCTGCAGGAGGCCAGTTATGCCAGGAGGAGGGCAGAGCAGGCCCCCTCCCTCCACCACCTTTCCCCATTCCAGCTGGTTCAATCTGTGTGGGAGGAAGCCCTGGATGGAGACAGACCCTCGTGTTTCCTAGCATGGGATCTCGCCAGTTCCTATTGTCAGGGAGCCCCTCCTGGCCCAGGTCTATTCCACAATTTGTAGATGAGCCACAGGCTCTAGCACTCAAAGTCCCCCAGCTCTCATGAACAAAGCCCATCCTTAAGAAGCATCATCAGAGGTCCCTGTACTGACACTCAGGGGCTTTTCCAAGGCTGGAGACCCGTCTGCCAAGTGGGGTCCTGAGTCCAGCCCTTCAGGCTCATACTTGCCCAGCTTTAGTCCCTACATACCCTCATAGTATCGGATCACTCACCCACTTTGCCATAAAGGAAACAGGCTCTGAAAAGTCATCACGTTATGGGAGGTAGATCTGAAGTTGCCAAGGGCTGGGCAGGTGCCAGGTGAGGAGGCTCTAGTGAGGTTGTATACTGGATGGGGAGCATGCTTGGGGCCATCTGACCTGATCGCACAGAGCTCTGATGTCCATGGAAGGAGTCCTGGGATCTTCAAGGTGTGGACAAACAGAGGGAACCGATGTAGCAGGCTGGCCTGCCAGAGCCATGGCAGTCGAGAGGGGCAGGGAGCTGAGTGGGCACCTTTCTCCCCCATCCCTATCATAAGCGAGAGATGAGGGTCTGCCTAGTGACCTTCTAGGCACACGGAGGCTATGTTGGCTGTCCGCCTCCACCTAGAGGCCCAGAGCAGACCCCTGGCCAGAGCTGTCATTCAGGAGAAATTGGTATCTGGAAAGGACACATCTAGAGACCAGGGATACAGTGCCCCAAACCCCTGCTCCCCTGGAGATTCTTATACCTGTCACCATTGTCCACGGTGCTGTAGGGGAAGGGAATCTGTTTTTCCATCATTTTTTGAATGGATATTTTTGGTAACATAAAATCACATTTCCACCTTTAAGGGCCCCATCATACTAAAAGATACTGCAATTCATTCTATTCATATCATCTTAATATTTAAAACACCTTTTATTAATTTTCCATCTTTAAAGCTGAATTATACACAAAGCAGAGCAACAAGCTTAAAATTACAGAACAGAATGGAAAAGGCTTACCAGCCTGGATTTTACAGTCTATCAACCGAAAAGCTGGGAGAAGGAAGGGGTGGAGGCAACATTAAGCTGTGAATTCTTCTCCTTAGCTTCCGGAATAGGGAAACAGCTGATCCTGTCTAAGTTGATGACTCAATATGATGGTTAATTTCATATCAACTTGAATAAGTAATTGTGATGGTTAGAAGCAGTATTAACTCCAGAAAAAACTTGTTGTTAAAGCTGACATATTTCTGTGTGTGTAAACCTATTGTAAATAAGACATTTTGGTTAGGGTAATTCAGTGAAGGCCAGATCCAGATGTTCACCTATTACTGGAGCCCTTTATAAACAAGATGAATATTGACAGAGACAGAGAGAAATCCATGGAATCCACAAGCTGTGGGCAACAAAACCCAGAAGAGTGCCTTTGCTTGTACAGGAGTCCAGGATGGTGCACAGCTAGGCTTTGGGAAGAAGGTATCACCTTACGGTGCCTTGATTTAAACATTTCATTGTTTCAAAACTGTAAGCTTTTAAGCTAATAAATCCCCATTGTAAAAGCCAACCCATTTCTGGTATATTGTTTTCAGCTGCCTAGCTGGCCAGAAGAGTAAAGGTGTCTAATGCTTTGCTAGAACAAGCACTGGTCTAATTGTTATTATGAAGCTATTTCATGGCTTGAAATCAATAGTAAATTGATTTCATCTATGGCTGATTATATCTACAATCAACACAGGAGCTTGCCTTCAGCTTTGAGGGAAAACTTAACCCATCAATTGAAGGCATTAAAGGAAGAATTGATGGTTTCAGGACTCAGAAAGAAGAATTTTTAGCTCTACTAGAGACAGGCAGCTTCTCCTGGAGAATTCATTATCAACTTCATTGGAGTTTTCAACTTGCTGCCTGCCGTATGGAATTTGGACTTGCCAATACTCACAGTTACATGAACCCAATTCCAATTTTTAAAAGTCTCTGAATATTTACATATATTTATCCAGTCTGTTTTGTTTCTCTGGAGAATCTTGGCTAAAATAGACTTTGGTACAGAGAATGGTTCTTGAGAAGCAGAATCTTTAACATAAGATTTCTGAGTAGAGGCTGGAGTTTTCTAATTGATTCTCTAATACCATTTTAGTTTGCTAAATGTTGCTTGGATAAATATACCAGAAATTGGTTGACTTTGGTAATTAGGATTTATAAGGTTAAACGCTTACAGTTCTGAGGCCATGAAAGTGTCTAAATCAAGGCATCATCCAGAGATCCTTTCTCCCTAAGCTGCAGCTGTGGGCAATCAGGCACAAGGTGGTATCTTCCTGTCACTCCCCTCTCTTCTAGCCTCATTGCTTCAGCTTCTGTGTTCCTTTTATTTTGGCTTCAGGCTCCTGGGGCCTTCACTCTCAGCTTCCAGGTTCCTCTCTATCTCTTCAGCCTTTTAGGTATCTTTGGCTTTTTTTGTCACCATTTATAAAGGACTACAGTAAGAGGATTCAAACCCAACCTGAGCCACACTATAAAATCAAAGGCCCTTGTAGCAGTTTAATATTGTTTATGAATCCCAAAAATAGTTATTGGATTATGTTTGTAAGCTGGTCTGTTCCTCTGGGCATATTAGATTGAATTAATTTCAGAGGTTTCACTTTTACTTGATTAAATTAAGATTAAGAATTTGATTGGGCCACATCAGTAGGACACAGTAGGAAAAACTCATGGCAGAGGAGAGAGTTGGAGTTTTTTGATGCTAAGCCCCAGGAAGTAAAACCCAGAGGAAAAGAGAGGGTTCCATAGACACAGTAGAGACCCCAGGAAGAGAGAGAACCTGATAGTCTACAGCTGACCTTGTGCAGAGACTAGAGCAGCTGAGCCCAGAGGAGAAGGATCCCCAGGAGAGAGACTAGACTTATCCCAGTCTACAGATGATATTGGAATAAGCTGGGACCATGGAGCCATAAAAGGAAGGCTGGAACCTCGCCTTGCTCCAACACGTAGCAACAGAATTTGGTGAGGGAAATAACTTACGTTTTATGGCCTGGTAACTGTAAGCATCTACCCCAAATAAATACCATTTATAAAAACCAACATATTTTTGGTATTTTGCACCAACAGCCCTTTGGCTGACTAATACAGCCCTTAACTGAAGACATTTCATCAAAAGATCCCACCTACAGTAGGTTTACATGCATAGGAATGGATTACCCCTAAGGACATGATTTTCTAAGGTCCACAAAAGCGCGGACTGTCACACACCACCCTCTGGACCTCAGAAATACATGTTCTTTCTTTATGCAAAATACATTCATTCCACCACAGTATTTCAAAAGCCTTAAATCTTTTTAGTAACAGTTTTAAATACAGAATCTCATCAAAATCAGTTATAGTCTTTTCGGGGCAAAAATTTTCCTCTGACTGTGGAACAGTGAAACTTAAAAAATAAGTTAGCAATTAAAAAAAAAAAGTTAACTGCCTCCATTATGCAAAGGAGGTACTTTTATTTTCATGAAACAAACATTCCCTTTGCCATAGGGAGAAAATGACTTTTATTTTCATGAAATAAACATTCCATTTGCCATAGGGAGAAATTGGAAAGGAAAAAGAGGTCACAGTTTCCAAATAGTTCTGAATCCCTGCAAGGCATACTCCATTAGGATTCAAAGTCTGGGAGTCACCTAGAGAACCATGGTTTCTTCTCATTGGGGCCTGATGAAGTAACAGTCCCATCCTATCCAAGGACTGCCCATCAGCCATGTTCTCAGCTGCACACTCATCAATTATCTCGGGGCATCAGAATTTTATGCCCCACTCTCTATGTACACTGGGATGACAGCCAGACGCCCATTCCCAGGGGAATGTGCTCCACCCTTTCTGAAACCTGGGAGGCAACACTCTTTCAATGGTGGAGAACTAGGCCCCACGTCTCCAAGCTCTGGGGCATACTCACCCTTTCTGCACACATGGGTGAGTTTGCTCTCTGAGCTCAACAATATGTCTTTAGTCCAGAGCACAACTTCCATGGTACTGCTATTGCAAACATTTTCTTTCAGTATCTCCCTTTCCTGTTACATTTGGTTGAGGCTGACAGTGCTTCTGTTTCACACAGACCTCACAGAAAATGTGTTGGTTTCACATGCAGAAATCAAGGTGAAGCAGGCTAGTTTAGGGAATGAAAAGACTAATCTGGGACATGACAGAAAAACACAGCTGTGAAACAGGATGCCTTGGGAACCCTCCCTGAGGGAAGGACCCCACAAGAGAGCTGCTGGAAGAATTTCATGAGAATTCCCCATTTGGAATGGGATTTCCTCGAGGATCAAGGAAGAGCCCTAGACATTCTTATGGGGCCTTGCCATTGGGGCCCTCATGGGAATTGATAAGTGGGGTAACCAATCAAAACAGCAAATATCTGGGACTTCTCCCTAGAACATTAACAAGAAGAGGGGTAATTAATGGCTTAAAAAGCCAGCAAAGAGACTAAATCTACCCTTTTCCCCATATTTTTGCCCTTTCTCACTCTGTGTGGACCAGCAAGCAAGTATACCTTGGGACTTGTAATCTGTAATGGTAACTTGCAATCTGTAAACCAGTCCTTTTTACCCTTTTTAGATCTTTTTCCCTCTCTCGGCCTGGACAAGCCCACAAGTATACCTGGGAACAATAATCTGTTATTTTCTTTCCCTTCTCTCATTTTCTTAAGAAGCTACTGGCGTAACTTAACTGGCATGTTCATAAATTCATTTTTGTAACGTAGCCATCCTAGAGAAAATCTGGCAACAAGGGGTCCAATCTGTCACATAGTGAGACTTTCTTTCCACAGATCCTTCCTGGATCACTGCATTTCCAATCCTGACTTACACTAAAATGATTGACTGGTTCTCTGCTCAATTAAATACTTACATGGGGCCCTATTCTCTGGGGACTCATTTTCCAGAGGCTCAGAATTTTCCAAACTAATAATTTTTGGTTACTTTGTCCCCAAGTATTCGGTTCTTAGTTTATCTCTTTGTTCCCACAATTTACAACAAACCACAAGGAGAGGTCTGGCTACAATTTCTATATTTAGTTTGGAAGTTTCCTCAGCTAGATATTCAAGTTCATCACTATAGCAGTTTGATATTATTGATGAATTCCAAAAAGAAATATCGGATTATGTGTATAAACTGGCCTTATCCTCTGGGCATGGTTAAATTATGATTAGGGCTTTGATTTGGCCACATCAGTAGGACATTGTGTCCCTGCCTCCTTGGTGAGTGGGGACTCACAGAGAAAATGACATAGCAGAAGAGCTAGTTGGAGTTTTTGAGTTAGTGCCCTGGCAAGTAAGCACACAGAGGCACTTGGTTGTGAGGAAAGAGAAAAGGCCCCTGGAATAGAAACAGTCTACAACTTGAAATAGTCTACAGCTGGTCTTCTGGAGATAGCAGAGGAGCTGAGCCTGGAAAGAAGCAAACTCTGGGAAGAGAGGAACCCAGGAAACCTGAACCCTCATAGATGTTGGCAGCCATTTTGCTCCAAAACATGGCAATAGACTTTGGTGAGGGAAGTACCTTACACTTTATGGCCAGGTAACTGCAAGCTTCTACCCAAATAAATACCCTTTATAAAAGCCAACAGATTTCTGGTATTTTGCATCAGCACCCCTTTTGGCTGACTAATGCAATTAAATTCTGCCTTCCATCTAACATCTGGAGTCAATTTTGGCAAGTTCTCTGACACTTTATAGCAGGACTTCTTAACAAGTTGTCTGTGAGCTTGAATTGAAATTCAAAAAAATATTATTCTTGTGGGGACATGTGGATGTGATGTATTTATTAAATAAGACACAATGTAGTGTGGACTTAGTAAGTGGTTCGTGGTTTTACCTGACTGGCAAAAGTGTCCATGGAACAGAAATAGTTAATAACCCCTACTTTAAAGCAAGGATCACCTTGTTTCCAGACTGCAGTGACATATTCATTATTTCTAAGACCTCATCAGAAGTATCTTTAGCATCCATATTTCTACTAACAATCTCATTGAAGCAATATAGGCTTTTCCTAATAAGGTCTCACAAGTCTTCCCAAATCAACCCCTTATTCATTTACAATACTGTTCAGACATTGTTCTGTTTGCACCCCACTCTCCTGGTATCAGTTTCAGTTTTAATTTGCTGAAAGCTACTGGGAACAATGTACCAGAAATGGGTTAGCATTTACAATAGGGATTTATTATGTTAAAAGTTTAGAGTTCTGAGGATGTGAATGCATCCAAATCAAGGCATCATCAGGAGATCCTTTCTACCTGACTGCAGCTGTGGGTGATCAGGCACAAGGAGGTGTCTGCTTGTCTCTCTCATCTCTGGGCTTTGTTACTTTCACTTATTTTGAAAGTGGCATCCTCTCAGCTTCTCTTTCTGATGATTTCATTTCCTGGTTTCCAGGGACTTCTTGCTCAGTCTGGGCTCCTTTCTGTCTCTCCAGCTTTTTTTTTTTTTTTTTTTTTTTTTTTAATTTTTTTTTATGTTTCTGTGGCTTTTTATTATACCATTTTTAAAGGAACTTTTAATAAGTTTAAGACTCATTCAGGGTCATGAAATTTAATTAAAGGCCCTTAACTGGTGTAATGTAGTCAAAAGGTTCCTCCTATTATCGGTTTGCATGTGCACAATGATTTTCTGAGGTTCAGAAAAGCTTCAAACTGCTACAAATGTGAGTAGATTAAGAGGGTGTCTCCTGATAAAGTGAGTGCATTGATGGGGAAGTAATATGATCATCATAATTGTAAGAGGAATATGCTGACTGCAATGATATAGTGGAGACATTGAAACCTTAGATTCTGCTGAATCTTCTGTGCCAGATGAACCTGTAATTGTCTGCCCTGAGGAACCAAGCACCCAATCTCTAGTCTGCCTTAAGGAAACAGCTCTCCTGCACTCCTCGAAAGAGATTTATCCTGCTGTGTAATAAACCTTGATAAATCTTTAACTGCCTCCCCTGAGGAGTTAGCCATCACATATCCAACTGAAGAGTTTAACCCATTTCACCTCATTAAAATTTAATGGAATTCCCAGAAGTAATTGACTTACAAGGCACTGCTAATTTCTCTTCGGCCCATACCCACCACCCATCTTTTCTTCCAGACCTATAACTACACTGAAGTGCCAAAACCCCAAAAGATAAGGCATAAATAATCCTCTATGAGGAAGAGTACTAGACTCTAAAAGAACTGCATGACTTTTCTAATTTACACAGACATAAATCAAGGTAATATATTTGGCATGGATATTAAAGGTTTGAAATAATGGTGGAAGGAACATAAAATTGGATCAGGCTAAAGTTATTGTTATGGCCTGACTAAACAAAACTTCTGGATTCAATTTTGTGGCTCAAGGGTTTTAAAAGTGCTCTAAGAGGTGCCCCAATCCTGGACCAATGACCTACATTACCTGAAGTTAAAATATCTGAAGTGTCCTTGTATAAAGTAGATGAGCAGATCCAAAGGCTTGGAGAAATTACAATGCTAGAGTGAATTTATCATGTGAGACCTCCTTACCTATCCCTGGCATATCCAGAAGACACATCTTTCACCAGGAATGTGAGGAATAAATGTGTTAGTGCAAATCCATCCTCCATGAAGAGATCTGTGCTTGCTCTTCTCTTTAAGTCAAATATTACTGTGGGAACTGCTGCTACTGAACCTGGATACTTAAATACAAAGGGGGATGATCACATTCCACGTTGGCAGGTAACAAGTGGTGGAGCTTAAATGCCAAACATAGGATAAGCATGGCTACGTTAATGGACAACAGCATCAAAAGAGTAATCAGAATAGTCTGACTCACAGCTACCTATGGCACTGACTAGTTGATATTTAGGTACCCAAAAGTGAAATAGATTGCTGTTCTACTCAACCCTCACTTAGTCTGTATAAGCAGAAGAGTTCTAGATCAAGTGAGAAAAAGTATGGATTGAAGCACAAAACAGAGTAATGTTCCCTCAATTTCCAGACTTCAGACAGTTTACAGACTCAGCACCTCTTTTATTTTATTTTGAATCTGAGATACTTACATGAATTGTTACATAAAAAAATATAAGGGATTCCCATATGCCTCGCTCCCTACGTGTCCCACATTTTCCCACATTAACATTCTTCCTTAGTGTGGTATATTCATTGCAATTGATGAACACGTTTTGGAGCATTCCCACTAAGAAAGGATTATAGTTTGCATTGTAGTTTTCACTCTCTCACACACAATTTTGTAGGCTATGGCAAGATATATAAAGGCCTGTATGTGTCATCAAAAAGTCAGGAGTTTGGTGCCTTGTCAGTAGCCAGTACTTTGGAATTTATGCTCCCCAGAATGACTGAGTTGGACTCAGTTGTGGTTTCCCTACACATGCATCTTCTGACTCTTCTATTTGAACTTATAATTAGTTATATAAGTAATTAGTTATATATTAATAAGTAATTAGTTATATATATTTATAACTCTTATAATTGGAGTTATATGTGTACATCCAAGAGACTTAAATCTTTGGGATGTCCATCTGCTAGCTGGGCCCTGAGTCTTGGAATTGATGTTCTCAGCATCAGGCAGATTCACAAAATTGTTTCCCTGACCTGAGGAGTGAGGGATATGATGGTAAGAAAGGTGAAGTAGTAGCCATTAGAACTGCCTGTACTTCACCAAACAGTAAACCAAAGTCAATACTGCATTCTGGGAAGAATTGCAGAGATTATTCCAGCATCAGGACATGAAGGGTACAGAAATGATGATTACCAGCATCACTCCATTAAAGACTCCAATTTGGCCTGTACAAAAACAGATGGATCTTGGAGGATGGTAGTGGTTTGTACTAAACATTACTAGCTGGTGACTCCAACTACCGCTGCTGTTTCAGATGTGGTATCATTGCTTCAGCAAAATCATCAATTCCCCTGGTAGCTCATGTGCAGCTATTGATCTGGCATATAATTTTTTTCTCAATACCTTTATTAGTCAGCCAAAGGGGTGTTAGTGTAAAGTACCCAGAAATCAGTTGGTTTTTATAAAGGGTACTTATTAGGGGTAGAATCTAACAGTCACAAGGCCTTAAAATGTCCAACTAAAGGTTACTTCCTTACCAAACTCTGTTGACACTTGTTGAAGCAACATGGCTGGTGACAGCTGTAAGGGTTCATCCCTCAGCCTTCCTCTTCCTTCTTAAGTCTCTGTGGTCCCTGCTTATTCCCATCTCAGCTTCAGGTGGACATAAGGCTTATCTCTCTCCCCAGGTCTCTTTTCTTTCCAGGCTCAACTGCACTGTTCTATTCACAAGGTCAGTGTAGACTATCAGGCTCATTCTCTTCCCAGGGCATCTGCTGTTTCTAATGAGCTATCTCTTTCCTCTGTGTAGCAGTTTGATATTGTTTATGAATTCCAAAAATAGATATTGGATTATGTTTGTTAACAGGTTTGTCCCTCTGGGTATATTAGATTATATTGAATTCAGAGGTTTCACTTTTCCTTGATTAAATAATGATTAAGGCTTTGATTGGCCTCATCAGTAGTACATTGCATCCCTTCCTTCCTGGTGGGTGGCGACTCACAAAGAAAAGATATGGCAGAGAACAGAGTTTGGAGTTTTATTATTGGAGCCCAGGAATTAAGCACAAATAGGAGCAGAGAGAAGGTTCGATTAGACATGGCAGAGGCATGAGAGATAAGCTGTTCACCTGATAGTCTACAGCTGGCCTTGTGGAGATAGCAGAGCAGCTGAGTCCAGAGAGAAATGAGCCCAAGGAAGAGAGGAACACAGGAAACCTGAACCCTGCAGATGTCGGCAACCATATTGCTCCAACACATGACAATAGACTCAAGTGAGGGAGGTCACTTGTGCTTTATGGCCTGGTAACTGTAAGCTTCTACCCCAAATAAATACCCTTTATAAAAACCAACCAATTTCTAGTATTTTGCATCAGCACCTCTTAGGCTTACTAATACACTGTTTTCTTCTCTGTGTGTTTACTTTCATGTGATTATCTGTTTTATCCCCAAGGGGCCAGGACTCAACACTGAGTCATACTCTAATGACATGGGTCAGAGCCCTAACTTAAGAGAATTTAATCAGACATCTCAACTGAATCTAAGACAAGCAAAGGATTATCACCCCAGAGAAACAGACAAGTTTACAAACATAATCTCTATCTCCTTTTTGGAATTCTTAAATAATTTCAAACTACCACAATATCCTTTAATAAAGGCCAAGAGAAATATTTGCTTTCAACTGGCAAAGCCAGTAGTACACCTTCAGTGTCCTGCTTCAGGGGCATATCTCTCTTCAGTCCTATGTTTTAATCTAGTCTTCAGAGAAATTCTGTGCCTTTCTCTTCCACAAAGCCTCACACTGATCCATGCTATTGAGGACATTTTGGTGATTGGACTTAGTAAACATAAAGTAGCAACTAGTATATAAATATTGTATGTCAGATGTTGGGGGATATGTCCAACAAAAATTCAGGGTCCTTCCATCCTAATAAATTTCTTGGCATTCAGTAGTGTGTGCATGTCAAGATATTCCTTCAAAGATGAAGAATAAACTTGTGTAATTGATGTCTCATATAAATATAGAAGAGGCACCAAAGCTAGTTAGGCTTTTTGGATTCTGGAGTAAACATATTCTTCATTTGGGCATCTGTGCTGTGTTGATTCTTTTTGGATGCCAGAAAGTTATGTTCTTATATTGAACCTATGTTGATCCTTTGATTAGATTAAATCAGATAAGGGATGTTTGATTATATTGCTTCAGTGGAGCTTGAGCTAGGGTGGGATTAATCCTCTCATTAGAGTCCTTTATAAAGGGAGGAATAAAAATGCAAACATCAAAAAAGATGCACAGACAGATGCCTCCAGATGAAGACATCAACAAATTCAAGAAAGTGAAATTTCACAGATGCAACGATCAAAATCTGAAGGCAAGAAGCCCATTTTTTCACTGTGTAGTTTGCAATTTTGTTGTTGAATTGTATGACTTCTTTATATCTCATGGATATTAAACACATATCATCTATGTGATTGACAAATATTTTCTCCTATTGAGTTGGCTGCCTTTTCACACTTTTGACAAAGTCCTTTGAGTGCAAAAGTGTTTAATATTGAAGAGTTCCCATTTATCTATTTTTTCTTTTGTTGCTTATGCTTTGGGTGTAAGGTTTAAGAAACTACCACCTACCACAAGATCTTGAAGATATTTTCCTATATTTTCTCCTAGGAGTTTTATGGTTGTCACTTTTATATTAGGGTCCTTGATCCATTTTGAGTTATTTTTCATATAAGGTGTGAGATAGGGGTCTTCTCTCTTTCTTTTGGATATGATTATCCAGTTCTCCCAGCACCATTTGTTGAATAGACTGTTTGGCTCAGTTGGGTGGGCTTAACAGCTTTAACAACAATCACTTGACTGTGGATGTAAGGTTCTATTTCTGAATTCTTAGTTTCGTTTTATTGGTCAATCTGACTATCTTTATGCCAGTATCATGCTCTTTTTAACACTGTAATTTAGTAATATGCTTTAAAATCAGGAAATAAGAGTTTTCCGGCTTCTTTATTCATTTTAAAGATATATTTGTCTATTCAGGGCCACTTTCCCTGTGAAATAAATTTGATTATTGATTGGCTTTTCCATTTCTTCAAAAAAGGCAGCTGGGCTTTTAATAGGGACTGCATTGAATCTGTAAATCAGTTTGGGTTGAATTGCCATTTTAACAATATTTAGTCCATGAACTCTGAAATGTATTTCCATTTGATTAAGTCTTCTTCTGTTTCTTTTAGCAATGCTTTGTAGTTTTCTAAATACAGGTCCTTTATGTTCTTGGTTAAGTTTATTCCTAAATATTTGAATTTTTGGTGGATACTATAAATGGAAATTATTTTCTGATTTCCTCCTCAGATCACACATCCTAGTGTATAGAAGTGGTATTGATTTCTGCATATTAATCTTGTAAATGCAACTTTGCTGAACTCATCTATTAATTCTAGTAGATTTTCTAGTGGATTTTTCAGGGTTTTCTAGATATAGGAGCATATCATCAATGAATAGTGTAAGTTTTACTTCTTCCTTTCCTATCAGGATGTCTTTTGTTTCTTTATTTAGCCTAATTGCTCTAGCTAGAATCTCTAACAAAATACTGAATAACAATGGTGACAGTGAGCATCCTTGTCTTGTTCCTGATCTTAGCGGGAAAGGTTTCAGTCTTTCATCATTGAGTAAAATGCCAGCTGTAGGTTTTTCATATATGTACTTTACCATATGGAGAAAGCTTCCTTCTGTTCCTATCTTTTGGATTGTATTTTTATTCAAGAAAGGGTGTTATATTTTTTCAAGTGACTTTTCTGCATCAATTGAGAGAATCATGTGATTTTTCTTCTTCAATTTACCAATATGGTTTATTACACTAATTGATTTTCTTGTGTTGAACCACCCTTGGATACCTGGGATAAAACCCACTTGATCATGTTGTATAATTCTTTAATGTGCTTTTGGATTCTGCTTTCATGTATTTTGTTGAGGATTTTTGCAACTATATTCATTAGAGATATTGGTCTGTAATTTTCTGGCTTTAATTGATATTATCTTATCTGGTTTTGATATTAGGGTGATGTTGGCTTCATAGAATGAACTTGGTAGCATTCTTTCTTGTTCAGTTTTTTTGGAAGAGCTTGAGCAAGATTGGTATTAGATCATCTTTGACTCATTCGTAAAATTCACCTGAAAAGCCTGGTCCTGGGCTATTCATCTTTGGGAGGTTTTTGATGACTGTTTCAATCTCTGTCCTTGTGATAGGGATTGCAAATAAAACACCTTGTTTGAATGCTGATGGAAATGTTCCAGTAGAAAGAGAAACTTCAATGACATAAGAAAGAAAGGAAGGAAATTACTGAAATTTATTCCTGGACTAGGAAAAAGGAAATGGGATCAAATGGACCAGTAAAGGTATTTGGTATTAATGGGAGCTGTAGAGTTCACATCTGTTCACAGGAAGCTAAGGTGTGTGGGTTCAGATGCTGGTTGGTGTGTGTCTGTGAAAGCTCTCTTTTTATTGAGGTCTGGCCATCTGCTGAGAATGATGAGGGGAATAGAGAAGTGGAGTGTTTGAGGAAAAAGAAGCAAGTATGAAATGGTCACATAGGAGAGTGTGAAATTAAATGTAAAGGGTATATGGTATTATTATAAGGTAGCATTCAGGACCCACTTGATATTGATGAACATGAATCAGATGTAAGGCCAGCCAGCATTTTTGCATTTTTATCAACCTCCATTCAATCGAATGGTTACAGCAGAGAGCATGTAGAAAGTTTCCAAAAAGCATACATTGGGGCAGCAGAGAGGCCAGAATTTCAAAGGTACAGGACATAGTAAAATTGTAATTGCATTGCATTTGTTTACATTATGACTTGCTTTTAATTTCACCTTTTGTTTTTCTTTTTTACTTCTACATCTTTTGGTCTTTTCATGGTGACTTTCTCAATTGACAATGTCAAAGAAGCTCTTTGAAAATTTCTGTCCTATTCAAGAGAATATTTTGAGCTATGATCTTTGGGTTGGTCTTCTACGGTTTTTCAGAAGCCCATTTTTTTCCCCATTTTGTTCAATTATCTGATAACAATGCATGATATGTTGACCAGCAATGGTATGTGTTATCAGAAGCACTCTGGATACGTAACTAGTCGATGCTGGAACATCTCCTCAAATCCACATCTGGAGGGAGACTGGCAGATGTTCACAACTCTCATTCTTGTTTCCACTTTTTTTAAAACCTATGTTAATAGTAGTAATTATTATAACAAGCTTTTACTGGGTGATTTTTAATTTTTTTCTAATTTTATATTCCCATTTCTAGAGGTAAGAAAACTGCAGTTTAGAGCAGTTAGGCCACACTGACATAGGGCAACAAAGCTCTTCTCTTTCAGAAATGAGATTTAAACTTTTTTGTGCCTCAGATAATCATATTCTCTTTATAACCATTCTATAACTCTTTGTCCACAATTAGACAAAACCATTAATTTGATGCTATCCTCTGTGGTACATGCTGGTCTCAGTATGCTTCTTTGCGGGCCAACCTCTAAGCTCTTGGCCAGAGACCCAGCTATGGCAAAATGTCCTACTGCTACTTTTCTTGGTTATCTAATATTGCTCTCCCGTGAGTAATTTTTTTAACTTTTTTTATTGAGTACACATATGTGCAATTATCATTTTTCACAAGTATTATGATAAACATCAATTTTGTTTTTCATTGTATGAGTCATTTTTCCAAACTTTTGCCTTGATTGACAATATTATATTTTTATGTAACAAAATTAGCAATTTATAGCATATAATGATAGCAATTGTTTACCCCAAGTCTTTTGAATATCTGACTGTATTGCTATATCAGGCATGAACTTTCACTGTGTAGTGTAATTTTGAAGCAAATTGAGGAGATTTTGGCAAGACCATTATGGATAAACTAACCAGCTTTTGAGATGTATGTAGGTACCACATGATTCAAGTTTTCATCCATTTTTTTTTTTGAGATTTTAAGAATGATGAATGATAAATTATGAATTAGTTCATTGTAACCAGATGTGATGATTAAAATGAAGTTAAAATTTAAAGCATATACCAATTGAAAATGATATTTATTAGGACAAGACTCTATACATTCATTTCATTTTTCTCTTGTGTAAAGTTTTAAATCATTTTAAAACTTTTAGCTTGAAGTATTTGAACTTTCCAAATCGCAAGACAGCTTCTGAACCTCAGGATTGTAATGCATTTTAACCTCTATAAAAGGAGTTTTATGCTGGATGCAGTTCAAAATTAATTGTTGATTTATAACTGTGATAAATTATACATAAAATAAAATACAATTTAACAATTTTAATTATACTATTCTACAATGTTAAGTAGATTGATAATAGTATGTAACTTCTACCACAATCTATTTTGATTATTTTCTTTATATTTAATATTTTTTTAGAAGTAGCTTTAGGTTACATACATGTCATATCAGAGATATAGGGGATTCCCATATACCTCACCCTTTTAACCTCCCACTTTTCTCTATCAATATCTTTCATTAGTGTGGTACATTTGTTACAATTGATGAAAACATATTGAAGCATTGCTACTAACCATGGTCTTTAGTTTACATTATGGTTTACACTTTGCACCATACAATTTTATAGGTTTTGACAAAAAGTATAAATGCCTATATCTACCATTGCAATGTCTTGCAGAACAATTCTTATGCCCCCAAAATGTCCCCATATTACATCTATTCTTCTCTCTCCTTTCCCTCGGACCGTCTGGTGAGCACTGGCTTTATATCAATGCTATGAGTTCTTCCATTACTAGAAGAATAATATATCTACTTTAGTGCATAGTTGCAATACCCCCTTATGTTTGTTCATTCTTCAGTCTTAAGGATTTGGGGATGGTGATGCCCACACTACTTCTAATTAAGAGGGGTTTAGATCCCATGGGGTAAATGGATGGAACTGTCTTGTTTTCAGTTTTAGATACTCTCTATTTTTGAGGATGGGCATTGTTAATCACTAAACTTTTATTGGTTGTCCTGGGTGAGTCTGATGAATTGCAGGGTAGGTGCTGGCTGGAACACTGCTGAGATTCAGGGCTCAAATGGCATATGAACAGCAAGAAAATTTAAGTCTCTGGGACACATTAGCAAGTATAGTTTTATTTTTATTTTAAAAATAAAAAGACCATAAGAATCATGTGTAGGAAAATTATAAATGAGTCCAACTACAATATATTGGGAGATGGGTTATCATATATTCCAAGGTGAGACCTGCTAATGGGGTGACACTTTCCTGGGGTTGTTTGCCCTGCCTGTAATGTCTAGAAGTCTCTAGAGTCCTCAGGAACACTTCTTCTTGAGGCACTATTTACTGTGGAGGTCAGTGAAATCCTCCTAAAATGTGCATATGTTAACCTCTGGAATGACCTTCTGACCCACTTTGAAATATCTTACCCATAAGAACTCATTTGTAATTAATATTCCCCCCTTTTGATCCAAGTCTTTTTTCAAGTGCATTGCTAGTTGGTGCTTGGTAATAATTCTTCAATGCCAAGTTGGCTCATCTCTGAGAGTCATTTGCCATGCCAGGGGGAAGGTAGTGACTTTATATGCTAAGTTTGGCTTAGAGAGAGGCCACATTAGAGCAACAAGGATGTTTTCAGGAGGTAATTCTTAGGAAATACATAATCCTAGGCTGAGTTTCAATTCCACAAGAACAAGGTCATGAGTACAAGCATCAATATCAAGGGCCTGGAGTATTGCTCTGTCCTTCTATACTAGGCACTGTTCATGTACTCTAGTGATTCTTGCCACTCTATTAGAGTATGTAGCAAAACTCCCCAGGATGGGAATTCAATATGCTTTTGGTTATTGTATGTGTCTCCACCTGAGACAATACCCAATGACCACTTGAACACATTCATATTCCATAGAGGCATGCCCCAGGTGAACCCCTCACCATACATCCCCCACAAGACATCCTGTACAAGTGATCCTCCCCTGCCACAGTTATGACTCTTTTGCAGTGCAAAATCTCCCCAAAAACAAAGCCAAAAAATAAAGAAATAAAAATAATAGTAAAAAATTCAAAATGAAAACTAAAGAATAAAATGAAAAAATATATATAAATAAAAATATAAAAAATAAAAATAATGACTATCTTTCATTCCCCTAAGACCTGTTAACTTTTAGGTACAGTGAGAATTTCTTCTGTATGTTCCCTCAGGGTCTTAATTTTTTCACTTTATTTTCAAATAAGCTTTAGATAATAGAAAAATCACATAGAAATTATAGGGGATTCCCATATACCTCACCCCCTCCCCTTCTCACCTTTTACAATAGCATTTTACTGAGTATGGTGCATTTGTAACAACTGATAAATAAACACTGAATCATTGCCAATAACCATGGCCATTAGTCCATACTATGGTTCACATTCTGCACCATACACCTTCACAAGTTCTAACAAAATGCATAACGGCCTTTATCCACCATTGCAATAGCATTCAGAACAATTCCAATGTCCCCAAAATGCCCCAAGTTCCATCCATTCCTCCCTCACCCCCTCACTCCCGGCACCGATGCCAACCATTAGGTTGCAATTTTTTAAGAACCAGGTTCATAGTTACATGTATTAATACTGAAGGCTTGACATATTAGTTCATCGTTTTTAAATTAGTCACTGTCTATGTTCTCAGGAGAGAGTTTTCCCTCTATTTGAGAACCTAGCAGGACTCCCCATGATGGGAATTTAATATTTCCTTGTTTGTTGTGTGGGTCTCCATCCACTGAAATAACACTCTAGGACACGATGGGCACTTTCACATTCCACAGAAGCATGCCTCATGGGTGCACTTTCCCAAGTACCCACCCCCACCCCTGACACCCTGCACCAATAACGCTCCCCTGCCATATTTGTTAAAAGAACATTCCCTCCATTGTAATATTAACCACAGACCTATTAGTCTCCAGAGCTCACCTGTCTCTTCCTCCAGCCTTCTCTTCAATTCCATGGATAGTCCAATGTAATCACCCCATCCTGCTCACCCTTACATTCTAGCACTGTTGACCCCACTCACATCCCTGTACCACTATCACCCCATCCATTGCCAAACCACCCTCTTCCATTTTATCTTAGGTTTTGCCCATATTGAGCATTGGTTCACCACACTCTATGCCCTGTCTTTCTCCTGAAAACTTATCTTCCATACTCTAGCTCTGTGACTCTGTTCAATTTACTTAGGTTATCAGTGAGGTCATGTAATATTTGTCCTTTAGTGACTGGCTAACTCCAGTCGACATACATCATCAAGATTCATCCATGCTGTCCCATGTGTCAATACTTCATTCTTTCTAAAAGCTGAGTAATATTTTATTGTGTGTATATACCAAAATTTGCTTATTCATTCATCTGTTGATGTAAATTTGAGTTGCTTCCAACTTTTGGCAATAGTGAATAATGCTACTATGAACAATGGTATGTATACATCTGTTCTTGTCCCTGTTTTCATTTCTTCTGGGTATATAGCCAGCAGTGGGATTGCTGGATCATAGTGCAAGTACTATAGATAACTTCCTGAGGAACCACCAAACTGTCCTCCACAATGGCTGGACCATTCTATATTCCCACCCGCAGTGCATGAGCTTTCCTTTTCCTCCACAACCTCTCCAACACTTGTAGTTCTCTGTTATTTTTTTAAATAGCTGCTAGTCTAATAGGTGTAAGATGATAAAACATTGTAATTTTCACTTGCATTTCCATAATAGCTAGTGATGTTGAACATTTTTTCCTGTGCTTTTTAGCCATTTGTGTTTATTTTTTGGAAACGTGTTTAGTCAAGATTCTTGCCAATTTTTTAAGTGGACTGTTTGTCTTTTTATTTTCAAGATGTAGGATTTCTTTATATATGCTGAATATTAGGGCCTTATCAGATAAATGGTTACCAAATATTTTCTTCCATTGAGTAGGCTGCCTTTTCACTTTCTTGACAAACCCCTTTGAGGCACAAAAGTTTTTAATTTTGAGGAGGTTCCATTTATTATTTTTTTCTTTTGTTGCTCGCTCTTTGGGTGTAAAGTTTATGAAACCATTTCCTTTTACAAATTTCGTAGATCCTTTCTTATTTTATCTTCAAAGAGCTCCATGATTTTGGTTTTTATATTTAGAACTTTGATCCATCTTGAGTTAATTTTTATACAGGGCATGAGATGGTGATCCTCTCTCATTCTTTTGGAAATGGATAACCAATTCTCCCAGCACCATTTATTGAAGAGACCATTTTGTCCCAGTTGAGTGGGCTTGTTGGCCTTGTACTTCGACTATTTTCATCATTTAACAATAACTCCACCTTTCCTCTTCCCCCTACCTCTGTTAACCATTATTCTGATTTCTGTGCCTATGAATTTGCTTACTCTGAGTATTTCATATGAGATAAACCACAGAATATTTGTTACTTTGTGTCTGGCATATTTCATGCAACATGATGTCTTCAAGGTTCATCCGTGGTGTAGCATTTACTAGCACTTCATTTCTTTTTTACTGCTGAACAATATCCCATTGTATGGATATACCACATTTGGTTTATGCATTCATCTGTTACTGAACACTTAGGTTTTCCCCCCCTTTTGACAGTTGTGAATAATGCCACTATGAATATGATGAATATGCGTGAGCAAATATCTGTCGGAGTCACAGCTTTCAATTATTTTGGGTATGCACCTAGGAGTGGAATTATCATATGCTTTGTGTGTGTGTGTGTGTGTCTGTGTGTGTTTTCTTAGCTTTCCTTTGAAATACCTTTCATTCTAACATATCTTTATCTCTTTCAGATAGGGTTACTGGATTAAGACATTTTATCTCAAGGGCTCTGAATTCCTTGAGCATGGATATTTTCATGAAGCCTAAGCATGGCAAATGATCTCAGTATTCTATGCACGATGCGAGAGCAGTAACAGCCAAATAATTACTCTTCATAAATTCAAGTTTATCTAAGAGATTAAAACAAAGATAAGGATATATACAGTTCAAAAAAAATTGCATAGTTCAATTTAAACCACCGTATCTACCTAAATAAATAAGCAATCAAACGAAAGTGTCCACTTTACAATGGTGCGGTAGTATATTTCTAGATGAATGCTGCATAATAATTTAAGACAAGGAGAATTAGATCCTGTTAGGTTAAATTTGTTCTTCTGCTTGGCCTTTCTTTGTAACAAACCACTCCACATTTTGTTACATGAAACAAGTGTTTCTTTATGCTCAGGGGTTCCATGGCTTATAAATGGATAGTCATCAATGAGGATGGCACTTTTCTGTTCCATGATGTCTGGAGTCAAAGGAGGGTGACTTTAATGATTGAAGCTGGAACACTTACAGTTAGGGAATTCAATTCCAGAAAGATTCTATACTCACAGTTCTGACACCTGGGTTTGGATAACCTGAAGCCTGGTGCAAATAGATTTTTACCAGGGTATCCAATGAGGCTGTTGCATGGTTTGTGCTTCTCCTAGCATACTGGGTTCTGAGAAGGAGCATCTCAAGGACGAGCCTCAGGAAAGGGAGATTCCTGATAACACTGATAGCAGTTACTTGGCTTTATTTGACCTAGCCTGAAATGTCAGTGTCAATTCCATCATACTCTGTTTCCAAAAGAAGCAAGCCCACCTGGATTCAAGAGGAGGTGACACGCTGCCACCTCTTGCTGGGAAGGGTGACAAGTTCACACACTCTAAGAGCATGTGGGAGGAGTGAAAAAGCTGCAGCCATCTTTGGAAAATACAATCTGCCATACTTGCATATTATTATCACTTTGCTTCCATTTCCCAAGTATGCATGGTCATATATGTATGTGGCATACTCAAGCATCACATATAAAATCATGCACAAACGTGCTGAAATCTGCCTTTGATGTTCTGGTGCTACTATCTGGAACTTGGCTTCTACTTAGAATATCTAATATGCATTACTTATGAAGGGAATTCATATTCAATTATATTATGACAGCAGCTTTCTTGAGCATATTAATAAGTTTACAGCAAAATTGTAGTATTAAAGATGAAATTCTGAAGCAATTATCTTTGTTCAGACACAAAGTAGTGAGATAACTTTTAAAGGGAAAATAAAGGAAATAGATTGTCATAATAGAATACTATATACTTTTAAACATTAGAATGGAATTAGGGCAAAATATAAAATATTTGTGTAATATTATCTTCTATAAGCACTGTGAACTGATGTTATATTAAAAAATCTATTCCCCTTAAAAATAAAAATAAAATTAAAAAAATATCATGCTGCAAAATGCATTCCTCTTAATGTCTCTTTTATCCAAAATATGAAGATTTTCTTTGGTAAACACAGCTGGAATCTCTGCTGAGGGCAAATTGCTTTGCCTTGCCTGCATTTCCCAGTTTACCACATGAGTTTGTTAAAAAAATAATATATGTAACATACATGAAATGTGGATAAGTGTACCGAATTCTACCAAGATAAGTACTTTATTACTAAATAAAAATACTTCCACATTAGTAAAATTTCTACACAGTACTTGTAGAACTTTAGATTATATACATGTGATTATTTGGTTTGTGAGAATATGATTTATTTTATTAAGTAGACAACTAAAATATAATCATTAAGATTAAATAACTGACATTTAGACAACTGTATAGAGAGGCATGGTACTTAGGATTAACCTATTAAAATGTTAGGAGTAACATAAAAAACAAATTAAGCTATAATTCAGTTATGCACGCTGATAACACCTAACCATTTTAAATAAATCCAAAGTTATAAAAATATTCTCATGCAGAAATTTTACTACTCTTAGTTCTAGACATCTTTGTTCATTTTTAAAGTCATGTAGATGTTTACATTGCTTGAAAGAACATTTATCTCTTAGATCTAAATTGTAAATTATCCATAAAATTCTCTGACATCGTATTGATTCATTCAATCTGATGGAGTCAAAAATCAATTGGTCTGGGGAATAGATGTGGCTTAAGCAGTTGAACACGTACTCCAAACATGGTAGGTACTGGGTTTCGTTCCCAGTGCCTCCTAAAAAACAATTGAAACAACAACAACAACAACAACAACAACAACAAGCAAACAATTGAAAAACCATCTCAGAGGAGTGATGTAGCTCAGTGGTTGAGTGCCATCTTCGTATATAGGAGGTTGCAGGGACAATCTCTGGTCCCAGTACCTCAAAAAATAAATAAATAAATAAATTGGTATTAAAATTTTGCACCTATACTTTATTATAGTGTTTACCATGATATATTATTTTAGCTCATATGTTTGTTCCAACATTGGATTTTTCACTGAAGATAAAGTTCTTTCTTTGAACATCTTCCCATACCTACGATTTTGGCAATGTAAATAACAATTTCCTACCAAAAAATGGACATTCATTTAAATGTGGCAATTGGTTGAATAAATGAAAGAATGAACGTTAATTCACTTCTGAAAAATTGCTATAATCTGCAGCCATATTTCCAAAAGTATTTCTAGCAAAATTGACTACATTGAGTTAGTTGCTATGACTTGTAATTGTTAATTTGATGTGTTGTTTGGCCAAATACAGGCCTGGTTGTTACTGTGGAAGTATTTCGTAGATGAAATTAGCATACTTGACTTTAAGTAAAAGAGGTGACTCTCAGAAATGTGGGTGGTCCTCATCCAATCAGTTGGAGGTCTTGAAAATGAGATCTGAGGGTTTCAAGAATCAGAAAGACTTCTGTCTCAAGACCACACCTCCCATTCCTCTTTTGCCTTCCAAAAATCATCTGAATAAAGACTTCAACACTATTTCTCCAGATTTCCAACCCCTCACCTGCTCTATGCAATTCAAACTTGCCAGAAATACAGAGGCTATAAAATAAGGGACATTATAAGAATATAGCTTAATGAGCATTCCTCTTAAATATACCTATGTTCATTTATTCACAGCTTATTTTTTAACTTTTAAAAAATAATTTATTATAAATAGAAAAGTTGAAAAAAAAAATTTCCATATACCTTTAATATTGACTGACTTCTTTGTGTACATCACATACCCACAAACACATGCATAGAAGGCTGCAAACACAAAAATTGATAAAGCAGACAGAAAGGGAGAAGAAGGAGGAGGAAGAGGGGAAGAAGGAGAAGAAAAAGAAAAGGGAAGCATAGATGTAACATGGAGGCATTTTTAGGATATTGGAATTGTCCTGAATTACTTGGAATTGATGGATATAGGACAGTGTACAGTTTGTCAAAACCTATACAGTTGTGTGGAGCAAAGTGTAAACTATAATGTAAACTATAGTCCACGGTTAGTAGCAATGCTTCAATATGTGCTCGTCAATTGAAACAAATGTACCACACTAACGAAGGATGTTGTTAATGCGGGAAGAGTGGGAGGGAGAAAGATATACGGATTCCCTATATTTTTTTCTTTTTTTTAACTTTATTTTGTACATTTAATAATTGAAAATATAAACAATTAAAAACTAAAAAGTAAACACAGATGAATAAGTACATACATTTCTCAATTAAATGTACTAGGTACATATAAATTTTTTTTGAGTCAAACAATATGCTATACACTATATTTGGTTCATAGCTATGCATTCATACAGTATTTGTCCTCTGTGTCTGGCTTACTTTGCTCGACATAATGTCCTCCATGTTCATCCATTTTGTCATATGCTTTATGACTTCATTTATTCTTTTTTTTTTCCTTGCATTTTTTTAATTTTTATTTGTAAAATGATATATAAATATATATGCATATATGTGCATTTGTTTACATAAATGTTGTTTGTTATATATATATATACATTTTTTAAAGGTGCCTAGATTACCCAAATATTACTCAGAAACTACAGGGATTCCCATGCTCCCCACCGCCCACACCCCCAACAACACCCCACACAACCATTTCCCATCCGTGTGGTACAACACCCGCAATGGATATACACATCCTGGGGCCTTCCCACAGAGCATAGACCACAGTTCATATCACAGACCACACTCTCTCCCACCCAGTTCTGCATGGTATATTCTGATGGAAAATGGCCTACATCTGTCGCTGCTTCGCCACTCAGGACAACCCCCAAAGTCCCAAAAAAGCCCGAGTATTTCAACTGCCCCTCCTCTCCCTGCCCCAAAAATGTCCAGTGGCCACCGGCTCCACCTCACTGTTACAATTTCTTCCATTGCTTGAATCAATATGTCTACAACAGAACACCACCAAGTCCACTCTAGTCCACAGCTCCTCCCCCCATCCTGAGGGGACTTGGAAGGTGATGTCCACTCCACCTCCAAGTGAGAGAGGGCTTATATTCCATGGATATAGTGGATGGGATTATCTTGCCTTCAGCTGCAGGCCCTCTCCATTCCCTGGGATGGCCATTGCCCATCGTCGTCTCCTCGCCAGGTTACTTGGATGAGTCC
>JAQZBX010007509.1:0-50378 GCA_029593785.1 Cabassous unicinctus
AACAGACGAATGGATAAACAAACTGTGGTCTATTCACACGATGGAATATTATGCAGCTGTAAGAAGAAATGAAGTCGTAAAGCATATGGCAACATGGATGAATCTGGAGGACATTATGCTGAGTGAAGCAAGCCAGACACAAAAGGACAAATACTGTATGAATGCGTTACTATGAACTAAATATATTGTGTAAAATATTGTTTGATCCACAAAAAAAAAAATTTATATGTATCCATTAAAAAAAAGAAAAAGACGTAAAGGACTTATATACAGAAAACTACACAACACTGTTAAAGGAAATCAAAGAAGACTTAAATAAATGGAAAAATATTCCCTGTTCATGGATAGGAAGACTAAACATCATCAAGATGTCTATCCTACCCAATTTAAACTACATATTTAATGCAATCCCAATAAAAATCAACACTCTATTTTTAAGGAACTGGAAAAACTAACCACAAAATATATTTGGAAAGGTAAGAGGCCCTGAATTGCCAAAGATACTGAAAAAGAAAAATGAAGTTGGAGGTATCACATTACCTGACTTTAAAACATACTACAAAGCTACAGTCATCAAAACCGCATGCTATTGGCACAAAGATAGACCTACTGACCAATGGATCCGAATTGAAAGTTCTGATATAGATCCTCACATATACCGTCATCTGATATTCGACACGGCCACCAAGCCCACTCAATTGGGAGAAAATGGCCTCTTTAACAAATGGTGCTTGGAGAACTGGATATCAATATCCAAAAGACTGAGAGAAGAATACCATCTCACACCTAATACAAAAATCAAATCCAGATTGGTCAAAGATCTAAATATAAGAGCCAAAACCATAAAGACCTTTGAAGATTATGTAGGGAAGCATCTGCAGGACCTAGCGTTAGGAAATGGTTTCATGAACTTTGCGACCAAAGCACGAGCAGCAAGAGAAAAATAGATAAATGGGATTTCATCAAAATTAAAAACTTCTGCACCTCAAAGGATGTTATTAAGAAAATAAAAAGGCAGCCTACCCAATGGGAGAAAATATTTGGGAATAATATATCTGATAGGAGCCTAATATCCTGCATATATAAAGAAATCCTACATCTTGAAAACAAAAAGACAAACAACCCATTTAAAAAATGGGCAAGTGACCTGAAAAGACACTTCTCCAAGGAAAAAATACAAGTGGCTAAAAAGCCCATGAAAAAAATGCTCTACATCGCTAGCTATTAGGGAAATGCAAATCAAACCACAATAAGATACCATCATACACCCATCAGAATGGCAGCTATCAAAAAAACAGCAGAATATAAGTGTTGCAGAGGATGTGGAGGAATGGAACATTCATCCACTGCTGGTGGGATTGTGGAATGGTCCAGCCACTGTGGAGAACAGTTTGGTGATTCCTCAGAAAACTAACAATACATCTTCCATATGATCCAGCAATTCCACTCCTGGGTATATACCCAGAAGAACTGAAAACAAAGACACGACCAGAAATATGCACACCAGTATTCATAGAGGCATTGTTCACAATTCCCAAATGTTGGAATCAGCCAAGATGCCCATCAACAGATGAATGGATAAGCAAAATGTGGCACATACATACAATGGAATATTAGTCAGCTGTTAGAAGGTATAAAGTGCTAACACATGGAATAACATGGATGAATCTTGAAGACCTTATGTTGAGTGAAGCAAGCCAGGCATTGAAGGAAGAACAGTTTATGACCTCATTGATTTGAATTGAGGTAAGATAACAGTTTCTGAGATCCACTGACCAAAAGATAGGCTAACAAGAAAGAAAGAGAGAAGGGTAGGCTGTGAGCCATCACCCATATGGACATTAGCTATGGTAAATTGAAAGAGTATTGTTACATATTGAAGGAGAGGACAGGTGGGTAGAGATTTTACTGGGATCAGTGGTGCAAGATTAACAGGTGGGTAGATTAGGAAGGACAGGTTAGAATAACCAGGACATGTAAATATGAAGCTTGTCATCCCATGAGCCAAGACAGGAAGAGTCTTATGCCCCAGGTTTGGGGAGGAAGGAACAGAAAAGATCAAATGAGTTATGTAATCATTATGGGAAATATTCTTCATTACCTTACATTAATGGACACTAGACATGATAAATATCATCAAAAATTATTAAACTGTATAGTCTAAATTGTAAACTCTATTGTAACCACAGAAAAATTTCAGTTACTATATTTTACTATCTGTATAACTGCTATATCAATGATAACATCGATTTAAAAAAAGGTTTTAATATGCGGTTGGGATGGGGGGAGGGAGATTGGTATGTGGGATTCTCTAGCATTCCCTGTGTGACTCTGCTGTGACCTAAAACATCTTTGAAAATTAAATTGAAATTTGGGAGGCACTGGGGAATGAGGGGGGAAGGTTTCACTGGACTTCTGATATTATGGTGATAAAAGGAGAAAAGAATAATTTCTTCTAAAAAAATGATTTTAGTTTGTTTTGTTTTTTTCCCATTTTTTGAAATGTCCCAATCCACTAACTGTATTTTATTACTAGTTTAGTTTCCTTTTTCTTTCTTCTGAGTCTCCTTGTACTTATCTCTTGCATTTAAAATTATCATTACTATTTCTTTTTCCTATTAATTGTATTTTGTTATTATATTGGCCTCATATTCAAGGAAGGTTTGGATCACAGAAAGGTTAAAAGGGGGGCTGCAGAATATCATTGGTGTGGGTGTCTGGGATGGGGATTCATGGGAGTAAGTCCATCTGAATATACATGAAAGATATATAAAATTGTTCAAATGATCAAGGAATGGGGCGTGGTCACGGTGGGTAGAAAATTACTCAATTAATGAGGGAGTCTGAATTCCCAGCCTGGAGAGCTCTACTGCATTCCCCAAGGGAGCAGCAAGAGTCCCCTGCGTGCAGAGGCAGTGTCTGGCAAAGGAGGATGGCCCACTGATGGGTTTTTTAATTGAGGACTAGCCTTATGTGTATTTGTTCTTCCAATTGAAACGTAGCCTACTGTTATGGGTGCCTAAGGTTTACCACCTGAGAGCCTCCTTGTTGCTCAAATGTGGCCTCTCTCTAAGCCAAACTCAGCATTTGAATGCATTACCTTCCCCTCTATGTGGGATATGCCTCCCGGGGATGATCCACCCTGGCAATGAGGGATTAATACCAAGTGCCAACTGGCAACATGATCGTCAAAAGATCTTGAATAAAAGAGGGAAGAGGTAAAGAGAAATGAGTTCACATGGCTAAGAGAATTCAAAGAGCATCGGGAGGTCATCCCAGAGGTAATACTTATGCATACCTCAGTAGGATCTCATAGAACACCAAAGTGGATATTACCCCACACTGAGGGACCCCTGAGGGCTCTGGTGACACCCATATCCTGTACAAGTGAGGATAGCCCCAGAGATTGATGCCTAATTAGTGGGCTCTTCATTGGCATCTGTGTTCCTGAGAGTGACAGAGTAGGACTCAAAGAAGTCATCCCTGCACATGTCCATCAGTCCCTTCTACTCAAACCTATATGTGATGAAGGAGTTTTTAGGTGCACTTCCAGAGACTGTATCCTCCGGCCCACCTATGTGCCAGCTGTGCCTGGAATCTCGGTGGAGCTGCAGCTCCTACCCTACAGCTCAATGGACTCATCCAAGTCACTTGGCGAGGAGCCGACAATGGGCAACGTCCATCCCAGGGAATGGAGAGGGCCTGCAGCTGAAGGCAAGATAATCCCATCGACTATATCCATGGGGTATAAGCCCGCTCTCACTTGGAGGTGGAGTGGACATCACCTTCCAAGTCCCCTCAGGATTGGGGGAAGAGCTGTGGACTAGAGTGGACTTGGTGGTGTTCTGTTGTAGACATGTTATGATTCAAGCAATGGAAGGAATTGTAACAGTGAGGTGGAGCCGGTGGCCACTGTACATTTGTGGGGCAGGGAGAGGAGGGGCAGTTGAAATACTGGGGCTCTTTTGGGACTTTGGTGGTTGTCCTGAGTGGTGAAACGGTGACGGATGTAAGCCATTTTCCATCAGAATATACCATGCAGAACTGGGTGGGAGAGATGTAGTCTGTGATGTGAACTGTGGTCTATGCTCAGTGGTAAGGCCCCAGGACGTGTATATGCATTGTGGGTGTTGTAATGCATGGATGAGGAATTCTGGTGTGGGATGTTGTTGGAGGTGTGGGTGGTACGGAACATGGGAATCTCTGTAATTTCTGAGTAATATTTAGGTAATCTAAGCACCTTTAAATATATATATATATATGCATATATTTAAAAATTACATTTATGTAAAAAAATGCACATATATGCACATGTATGTATACATCATTTTAGAAATATTGGTATGTATTGTGAAAAATTTCATTTTTATCAACAACAACAAAAAACAACAACGCAGGTATCACTTAACAGTCTGTGAATGCAGCAGATCATTCAAATTTGAAACTTAAGTAAGATACTTCTTTGGCTAATGTGCACTTGCTTTCACTCATTATCAATGTAAAAGCACTGTCTTTACCTAATGCTATTCCAAAACACTGGTTTCTTCTGTTTCATAAACTAAGCCATATAATCCTTATATTGGCAGCTATGCACTTGTTATCACTTACAACGAATGACCAACCACTACTTTTGCTCTGCCAAAATGACCGATTCCTCACTTTTGAAACCTACTTAAGATTCTTGTTTCTTTCACTGCTAAGCATGTGGTTTGAAATACAATCAACTTGAAAACACTGCTTTCCCTAATTCTATCTGAATGAAGTGAGATCTTTGCTTTAGAAAACCAAAAAAGAAACTTACTTCTTTCATTGGCTGATTTGCATGTGTATTCACTTACAATCAATTTCAAGACACTCATTTCACCTAACTCTCTGTGAATGCACTAGTTACTTCAACTTTGAAAGGTAATTAAGATTCTTGTTTGTTTGACTGCTATGCCCTTACTTTCACTGACATGTTAACTCACAGATTTTACCTAATGCTAAGCCAATGCAGTGGTTTCTTCACTTTACAATCCAAAATAAGATTTGTCTTTTATTTGCTGCTACGCCTGTGTATTCACTTAAAATCACCTTGAAAACACTGCTTTCCTGTACCAGGCAGTGAAAGCAGCAATTAATTCAACTTTGAAAGTTAAGTAAGATACTTGTTTGGCTGATGTGCACTTCTTTTCACTCATTATTAATGTAAAAACACTGGTTTTACCTAATACTATGCAAAAACACTGGTTTCTTCAGTTTTCAAAACTAAGCAATATACTCTTTACATTGGCAGCTATGCTCTTGTTTTCACTTACAATGAATGTGAAAACACTACTCTTAATCTGCCAAAGCTGCCTCTTTCTCACTTTGGAAACCTAAGTAAAATTCTTGTTCCTTACACTGCTAAGTATGTGTTTTCAAATACAATCAACTTCAAAATAGTGCTTTTACTGAACGCTGGTTGAATGCAGGGAGTTTTTGCTTCATAAAAGCAAAAAGCAAATTTTTTCATTGGCTGATTTGCATGTGGATTCACTTAAAATCAATTTCAGATCACTAGTTTCAGCTAACTCTCTGTGAATGCAGTAGTTACTTCAAGTTTGAAAGGTAAGTAAGATTCTTGTTTCTTTGGCTGCTATGCCCATGCTTTCACTCACTTGTCAACACACAGTTTTACCTAAGGTTAAGCAAAAGCAGTGGTTTCTTCACTTTAAAAAACTAAATAAGAATTGTGTTTTATTTGATGCTATGCTAGATTTTCATTTAAATTCATGTTCAGAGCACTGGTTTCACCAAACAGGCTGTGAATGCAGCAGTTAATTCAACATTGAAAGTTAAGTAAGTCCCTTGTTTGTTTGGCTGCTATGGGCTTGCTTTCATCATTATCAATGTGAAAACACGGCTTTTACCAAATCTTATGCCAAAACACTGGTTTCTTCAGTTTTCAAAACTAGGCAATATTCTCATTACATTGGCAGCTCTGCAATTGTTTTCACTTACAGTGAGTGTCAAAACACTGCTTTTACTATGCCAAAAGTGGCGGTTCCTCATTTGGAGATCTAAGTATGATTCTCATTTTTACACTGCTAAGCATGTGTTTTCAATTACACTCAACTTGAAAACACTGCTTTTCCCTAACTTTGGCTGAATGCAGTGAGTTCATTGCTTCAGAAATCCAAAAAGGAAACTTGTTTCATTGGCTGATTTTCATGTGTATTCATTTACAATCAACTTCAGACACTGGTTTCACCTAACTCTCTGTGAATGTAGAAGTTACTTCAGGATTGAAATTTAAGTAAGATTCTTTTTTGTTTGGCTGCTATGCACTTACTTTCACTCCCATGTCAACCCATGGTTTTACCTAAGGATAACCCAGTGCAGTGGTTTCTTCAATTTAGAAAGCTAAATAAGATTTGTGTTTTATTTGATGCTATGCCTGTGTTTTCAATTAAATTCATCTTCAAAATAATGGTTTCCCATAACAGGCTGAGAATGCAACAGTTAATTCAACTTTGAAAGTTAAGTAAGATACTTGTTGTTTGGCTGCTCTGTGCTTTTATTCACTCATTATCAGTATAAAAACACTGCTTTTATCTCATACTATGCCAAAACACTGGTTTCTTCAGTTTCCGAAACAAAGCCATATTCTCATTACATTGGCAGCTATGCACTTGTTTTCACTTACAATGAATGTCAAAACACTGCTTTTACTATGCCAAAACTGCTGGTTCTTCACTTTGGAAATCTAAATAAGATTCTTTTTCCTAAAGTGCAATACATGTGTTTTCAATTACAAACAACTTGAAAACATTTCTTTTCCCTAACGTTGGCTGAATGCATTGAGTTCATTGCTTTAGAAAACCAAAAAAAAACAACTTGTTTCTTTGTCTGATATGGTTGTGTTTTCAATTACAATCAACCTCAAGACACTGGTTTCACCTAAGTCTCTCTGTAAGCCTTAGTTTGTAAGATTCTTGTTTGTTTGGTTTCTATGCCCTTGCTTTCACTCACATGCCAACACACAACTTTTACCTAAGGCTAAGCCAGTGCAGTGGTTTCTTTACTTTCAAAATCTAAATAATACGTGTTTTATTTGATGCTTTGCCTGTGTTTTCATTAAATTCATGTTCAAAACACTGGTTTCACCTAACAGGCTGTGAAATTAGCAGTTAATTCAGATTTGAAAGTTAAGTAAGAAACTTATTTGTTTGGGTGCTGTGCACTTCCTTTCACTCATTATCAATGTAAAAACACTGCTTTTCCTAATGCTATGCCAAAACACTGGTTTCTTCACTTTTCAAAACTAAGCAATATACTCCTTACATTGGCCCATATTCTCTTGTTATCACTTACAGAGAATGTCCAATGACAGCTTTTACTCTGCAAATGCTGCCTGTTCCTCACTTGTGAAACTTAAGTAAGATTCCTGTTTCTTACACTCTTAAGCATGTGTTTTCAAATACAATCCACATTAAAACACTGTTTTCCTGAACGCTGGCTGAATGAAGTGCATTCTTTGCTTCAGAAAACCAAAAAGGAAACTTGTTTCATTGGCTGATTCGCATGTGTTTTCACTTAAAATCAATTTCAAAGCACTGACTTCACCTAACTCTCTGTGAATGCAATAGTTACTTCAACTTTGAAAGGTAAGAAAGATTCTTGTTTGGATGCTATACCCTTCTTTCACTCACATGTCAATAGATGGATTTTACCTAATGCTCCTCGAAGGAAGTGGTTTATTTAGTTTACAAACCTAAATATCATTTGTCTCTTATTGGCTTCTATGCCTGTGTTTTCACTGAAAATCATCTTGAAAACACTGGTTTCCCATAACAGGCTGTGAATGCAGCAGTTAATTCAATTTTGAAAGTTATGTAAGATACTTTTTTTTTTGGCTGCTCTGTGCTTGCTTTCACTCATTATCATTGTAAAAACAATGCTTTTACCTAATACTATGCGAAAACACTGTTTTCTTCAGTTTTCAAAACTGAGCAATATACTCATTACATTGGCAGCTATGCACTTGTTTTCACTTACAATGAATGTCAAAACACTGTTTTTACTATGCCAAAGATGCCACTTCTTCACTTTGGAAATATAAGTAAGATTCTTGTTTCTTACAATGCAATACATATGTTTTCAATTACAACCAACTTGAAAACATTGATTTTCCCTAATGTTGGCTGAATGCATTGAGTTATTCGCTTTAGAAAACCAAAAAAGGCACTTGATTCATTGGCTGATTCACATGTGTGTTCATTTACAATCAACATCAAGACACTGGCTACACGTAACTCTCTGTGAATGCAATAGTTACTTTAAGTTTGAAAGGTAAGCAAGATTCTTGTTTGATTCATTTCTATGCCCACACTGTCACTCACATATCAACTACAAGATTTTGCCAAATGCTAAGCAAATGTAGTGTTTTTTTCATTTTACAAACCTAAATAAGATTTGTCTTTTGTTTGCTGCTATTCCTGTGTTTTCATTTAAATTCATATTCAAAAAATGGCTTCCTGTAACAGGCTGTAAAAGCAGCAGTTAATTCAAATTTGAAATTTAAGTAAGATAAATGATTGTTGGGCTGCTGTGTGTTTGCTTTCACTCGTTATCCATGTAAAAACACCTCTTTTACATAATACTATCTGAAAACAGTTTCCTTCGGTTTTCAAAACTAAGCAATATTCTCCTTACATTGGCAGCTATTCATTTGTTATCACTTACAACGAAAGACCAACCACTGCTTTTACTCTGGCAAAGCTGCAGGTTCCTTACTTTTGAAATCTAAGTCAGATTCTTGTTTCTTACACTGCTAAGCGTGTGTTTTCAATTACAAACAACTTGAAAACACTGCTTTTCCCTAACGCTGCCTGAATGCTGTGAGATCTTGCTTTAGAAACCCAAATAAAAAACTTGTTTCATTGGCTGATTTGCATTTGTATTCATTTGCAATCAATTTCCAGACACTGGTTTCACCTAACTCTCTGTGAATGCAGTAGTTACTTCAAGTTTGGAAGGTAAGCAATGTTTTTATTGTTTGGCTGCTATGCCATTGCTTTCACTCACATGTCAACTCACAGATTTTACCTAATGCTAAGCCAAAGCAATGACTTCTTCACTTTTTAAAACAAACTAAGATTTGTCTTTTGTTTGCTGCTATGCCTTTGTTTTTGCTTAAATTCATCTTCAAAACACTGGTTTCCCTAACAGGATATGACTGCAGCAGATAATTCAGCTTTGAACGTTAAGTAACATACTGGTTTATTTGGCTGCTATGCCCTTGCTTTCACTAATTATAAATGTAAAAACTCTACTATTACCTAATGCTATGCCAAAACACTTGTTTCTACAGTTTTCATAACTAAGAAATATACTCATTATATTGGATGCTATGGACTTCATTTCACTTACAATGAATGTCCAAAAACTTCTACTATGCCATAGCTGCCGGTCCCTCACTTTTGAATTCAAAGTAAAATTCTTGTTTCTTACCCTGCTATACATGTGTTTTCAATTACAATCAACTTGAAAACACTTCTTTTCCCTAAGGTTGGCTGAAAGCATTGAATTCGTTGCTTTAGAAAATAAAAAAAAAAACCTGTTTCATTGGATTCTTTGCATGTTTATTTACTTGCAATCAACTTCCAGATCCTGGTTTCACCTAACTCTAGGTGAATGCAGTAGTTATTTCAACTTTGAAATGCAAATAAGATTCTTGTTTTTCTGGGAACAATGCCCTTCCTTTGACTCATATGAAAACACATGGCTTTAACTAATGACAAGACAAGTCATTGGTTTCATCTCTTTACAAAACTAAATAAGATTTGTGTTTTATTTGATGCTATGCCTGTGTTTTCATTTTCATTCATGTTCAAAACACTGGTTTCACCTAACAGGCTGTGAATGCAGCAGTAATTCAACTTTGAAAGTTAAATATGATACTTATTTGTTTGGCTGCTGTGCACTTAGTTTCACACTTTATCAATGCAAAAATACTGCTTTACCTAAAGCTTTGTCAAACACTGGTTTCTTCAGTTTTCAAAATTAAGCAATATACTCATTACATTGGCAGCTATTTACTTGTTATTACTTACAACGAATGACCAACCATTGCTTTTACCATGCCAAAGATGCCAGTCCTCACTTTCGAAACCTAAGAAACATTCTTATTTCTTACAATGACATACATGTGTTTTCAATAACAATCAACTTGAAAACACTGCTGTTCCATAACGTTGTCTGAATGCATTGAGTTCTAAGCTTTAAAAATCCAAAAGAGAAACTTGTTTCATTGGCTGAATTGCATGTGTATTCTTTTGCAAATAAAATTAAGACACTGGTTTCACCTATCTCTCTGTGAATGCAGTGATTACTTCAAGTTTGAAAGGTAATAGGATTCCTGTTTTTCTACCTGCTATGCACTTGCTTTCCCTCACATGGCAGCACACAGGTTTGCCTAAGGCTAAGCCAATGCATTGGTTTCTTCACTTTACAAAACTAATTAAAATTTGTCTTTTGTTTGCTGCTATGACTGTGTTTTAACTGAAATTCATCTTCAAAACACTGGTTTCCCATAACAGGCTGTGAATGCAGCAGTTAATCCAACTTTGAAAGTGAAGTAAGAAATTTGTTTGTTTGCATGCTATGTTCTTGCTTTCATTCATTATCAATGTAAAAGCACTGGTTTTACCTAATACTATGCCACAACACTGGTTTCTTCAGTTTTCAAAATGAAGCAATATACTCATTACATTGGGAGCTATGCAGTTGTTTCCAATTACAATGAATGGCAAAACATGGCTTTTACAATGCCAAACCTGCTGGTTCCGCATTTTGGAAATCAAAGAAAGATTCTTATTTCTTACAATGCTATACATATGTTTTCAATTACAATCAACTTGAAAACACTGCTTTTCCCTAACTTTGGCTGAATGCATTGAGTTCTTTGCTTTAGAAAACCAAAAAAGAAACTTGTTTCATTGGGTGATTTGCATGTGTATTCATTTGCAAACAAATTGAAGACACTAGTTTCACCTATCACTCTGTGAATGCACTATTTACTTCAAGTTTAAAATGTAATAGGATTCTTGCTTCGGTGCTATGCCCTTGCTTTCACTCACATGTCAACACACAGCTTTTACCTAAGGCTACACCAATGAAGTGGTTTCCTCACTTTACAAAACTAAATAAGCTTTGTCTTTTGTTTGCTGCTATGCCTGAGTTTTAACTTAAATTCATCTTCAAAACACTGGTTTCCCATAACAGGCTGTGAATGCAGCAGTTAATTCAACTTTGAAAGTTAAGTAAGATACTTGTTGTTTGGCTGGTATGTGCTTGATTTCATTCATTATCAGTGTAAAAACACTGCTTTTACCTAATACTAAGCAAAAACACTTGTTAATTCACTTTTCAAAACTAAGCAATATACTCATTACATTGGCAGCTATGCACTTCTTTTCACTTACAATGAATGTCAAATCGCTGCTTTTTCTATACCAAAGCTGCCAGTTCCTCACTTTGTAAATCTAGGTAAGATTATTGTTTCTTACAATGCTATACATGTGTTTTCAAATACAATCAACTTGAAAACACTGCTTTTCCATAATGTTCGCTGAAGGCCTTGAGTTCTTTGCTTTAGAAAATAAAAAAAAGCTTGTTTCTTTGGCTGATTTGCATGTGTATTCATTTTCAAACTACTTCAAGACACTGTTTGAACCTATATCTCTGTGATTGCAGAAGTTACTTCAAGTTTGAAAGGTAAATAAGATGCTTGTTTGTTTGGCTGCTATGCCTTGCTTTCACTCACATGCCAAAACAAACCTTTTGCCTAAGGCTAAGCCAATGCAGTGATTTCTTCACTTTACAAATATACAGTGATCTGATATTCGACAAGGCTACCAAGCCCACTCAGTTGGGAGAGAATGGCCTCTTTAACAAGTGGTGCTTGGAAAACTGGATATCCATTTCCAATAGAATGAGAGAAGAATACAGTCTCACACCTTATACAAAAATCAACTCAAGATGGATCAAAGATCTAAATATGAGAGCCAAACCATAAAGACCTTGGAAGATAATGTAAGAAAGCATCTACAGGACCTTGTAATAGGAAATGGTTTCATGAACTTCACAGCCAAACCACGAGCAAAAAGAGAAAAAATAGATAAATGGGAACTCCTCAAAATTAAAAACTTCTGCACATCAAAGGAAGTTATTAAGAAAATAAAATGGCAGCCTAACCAATGGGAGAAAATATTTGGTAACCATATATCTGATAAGAGCCTAATATCCTGCATATATAAAGAAATCCTACACCTTGAAAATAAAAAGACAATCCATTTAAAAAATGGGCAAGTGACCTGAAAAGACACTTCTCCAAGGAAGAAATAAAAATGGCTAAAAAATACATGAAAAAATGTTTGACATCGCTTGCTATCAGGGAAATGCAAATCAAAACTACAATGAGATACCATCTTACACCCATCAGAATTGCACCTATTAAAAAAACAGGAGACACTAAGTGTTGGAGAGGATGTGGAGGAATAGGAACCCTCATCCACTGCTGGTGGGATTGTGGAAGGGTCCTGCCACTGTGGAGGACAGTTTGGTGTTTCCTCAGAAAACTAACAATGGATCTTCCATATGATCCAGCGATTCCACTGCTGGGTATATACCCAGAAAAACTGAAAGCAAAGACACGGACAGATATATGTACACCAATGTTCATAGCAACATTATTCACCATTGCCAAAAGTTGGAATCAGCCCCAGTACCCTTCAACAGATGAATGGATAAGCAAAATGTGGCACATACATACAATGTAATATTACTCAGCTGTAAGAAGGAATTAAGTGCTATCACACGGAATAACGTGGATGAATCTTGAAGACCTTATGTTGAGTGAAGCAAGCCAGGCATTGAAGGATGAACAGTATATGACCTCACTGATTTGAACTGAGGAAAGAGAGCATTCTCTGAGAACCATTGTCTGAAAGATAGGTTAACAAGGAAGAGAAAGAGAAGAGTAGGCAGTGAGCTATCACCCATATGGACTTAATCTACGGGAAAGGGTTAGAGTATAGTGGCATATTGAAAGATAGGACAGAGGGATAGTGATAATACTGGGTTTGGTGGTGCAGGGTTGACAGATGGGTAGATTAGGAAGGGCATGTAACTATGAATCTTGTCATTCCATGAGTCAAGACTGTGGAGTGTCATATGCCACAGGGGGATGGGGTGGAAGGAAGAGTTACGATCCAATGGGGTATTTAGTGGTCACTGGAAATGTTTTTCATTGTCTTACAGTAATGGAAACAGGGCATGTTAAATATCACCAAAAATTATTAAACTGTACAGTCTAAATTGTAAACTATACTGTAAACCATCAACAATGCTTAGTTGCTATACTTTACTATCTGTATAACTGTTATAACAATGCTAGCATCTATTTTAAAAAAAGTTTTTAAGATGGAGTGGGGAAGGGGGAGGGAGGTTGTGTATGTGGGAGTCTTTAGTATTCCGTGTGTGACTCTGCTGTGACCTAAAACTTCTTTGAAAATTAAATGAAATTTTGGGAGACACTGGGGAATGAGAGGGGCAAGGTGTCATGGTACACTGGATATCCGATAATGCAGTGATAAAAGGAAAAAAGAAAAACTTTAAAAAAAGATTTTTTTAATTTTTCCCATATTTTTGAATGTCCCAATCCACTAATTATATTTTATTTTTAGTTTAGTTTCTTTTTTTCTTCTTCTGAGCTTACTTGCACTTATCTCTTGCATTTAAGCTTATCATTATTATTTCTTTTCCCTATTAATTTTATTTCTCTATTATATGGGCTTCATGTTCTGGGAAGGTTTGGATCACAGAAGGGCTACAATGGGGGCAGGAAAAGTTCATTGATGTGGGGTGTCTGGGATGTGGGATTAATGGGAGTAAGGTCATCTGAAATTACATGAAAGATATATACATTTGTTCAAATGATCAAGGGATGGGGCATGGTCACAGAGGGAAGACCATCCCTCAATATATGAGGGGATCTGAATTCCCAGCCTGGAGAACTCTGCCACATTCTCCAAGGAAGCAGCAGCAGTCCCCTGAGTGCAGAGGCCGTGTCTGGCAAAAGAGGATGGCCTACTGATGGGTTCCTGTTATTGAGGACTACCTTTATGAGTCTTTGCTCATGTAATTGAAACTTAACCTACTGTTATGGGGTGCCTAAGGGCTGCCATCTGAGAGCCTCCTTGTTGTTCAAATGTGGCCTCTCTCTAAGCCAAACTCAGCATTTCATTGCATTACCTTCCACCCAATGTGGGACATGACTCCTGGGGATGAGCCTCCCTAGCAACAAGGGATTAATTCCAGGTGCCAAATGGCAACATGATTGGAAAAAAAACTTGAATAAAAGGGGGAAAGAGTAAAGAGAAATGAGTTTATGTGATTAAGAGTCTTCAAAGAGAGTCGGGAGGTCATCCCAGAGGTAATGCTTACACACACCTCAGTAGGATTTCATAGAACACCAAAGTGGATATCACCTCACACAGAGGGGCTCCTGAGGGCTCTGGAGACACCCAGGTCCTATATAACTGAGGATAGCCACAGACATTGATGTCTTTTTAGTGGGCTCCTCTTTGGAATATGTGCTCCTGAGAGTGACAGAGTCAGACTCAAATAAGCCTTCCCTGCACATGGTCCATCAGTCCCTTCTATTCAAACCTATATGTGATGCTTGAGTTTTTAGGTGTATTTAAAGAGACTGGAGCCTCTGGCCTACCTATTTACCAGCTGTGCCTGCAATCTCGGTGCAGCTGCAATGCCTACCCTATAGCTCAATGGATTCATCCAAATCACCTGGCGAGGAGATGACTATGGGCAATGGCCATCCCAGGGAATGGAGAGGGCCTGCAGCTGCAGGCAGGATAATCCAGTCCACTGTGTCCATGGAATATAAACCTTCTCTCACTTGGAGGTGGAGTGGACATCACCATCCCAAACCACCCAGGATTGGGGGAAGAGCTATAGACTAGAATGACTTCAGGGTGTTCTGCCGTATATTGTGATTCAAGCAATGGAAGAAATTGTAACAGTGAGGAGGAGATGGTGGCCCCTGGACATTTTTGGGCCAGGGAGGGGAGAGGCAGTTGAAATACAGGGGCTTTCAGGGATTTGGGCGTTGTCATGTGTGACATTGTGGTGATAGATGTAGGCCATTTTACATCAGCATATACCACACAGAACTGTGTGGGAGAGAGGGTGGTCTATCATGTGAAATGCAGTCTATGCTTTGTGGCAAAACCCCAGGATGTGTATATCCATTGCAGATGATGTCCCACACTGATGAAGGATTTTGTGTGGGATGTTGTGGGAGTAGTGGTGGGTGGGGAACATGGGAATCCCTGCAATTTCTGAGTAACAGGTAATCTAAGCACCTTTAAAAACATATATATATATATATATATAGTAACTTTTATGTAAGAAAATTCACATATATGCATTTAAATATCATTTTACAAATACTGGTATTTATGTGAAAAATCTTGATATATATGATAAATAAAAAAAATTAAAAATTAAAATAAAATAAATAAATCTTCAAAATGAATTGATAATAATTAAAATATATGATGTTGTTTGTAAAAAAAAAAAGAAATATGGATGACTGAAAGGATATTATTTAAAAAACTATAATAAAATAGTTTTCAAAAAAAAACTCAGTGCATTCACCCAATGTTAGGGAAGAGCAGGGTTTTCAAGGTGATTGTAAATGAAAACACTGGTATAGCATTTTAAGAAACGAGAATCTTACTTAGATTTAAAAAGTGAGTAACCGGCAGGTTTGGCTAAGCAAAAGCAGTGTTTTGGCATTCATTATAAGTGAAAACAAATGCATAGCTGTCAATGTAATGAGTATATAGCTTAGTTTGGAAACTGAAGAAACCAGTGTTATGGCATAGTATTAGGTAAAAGCAGTGTTTTTATTTTGATAATGAGGGAAAGCAAGTGCATAGCAGCCAAACAAGTAAATATCTTACTTACCTTTCAAATTTGAATTAAATGCTGCATTCACAGCCTGTTAAGGGAAACAAGTGTTTTGAAGATGAATTTAAGTGAAAACACAAGCTTAGCTGCAAATAAAAGACAAGACTTATTTACTTTTGTAAAGTGAAGAAACCAATGCATTGGCTTAGCATCAGGAAAAAGCGATGTGTTGACTTGTGAGTGAAAGCATGGGAATAACTGCCCAAAAAACAGGATTCTTACTTACCTTCCAAACTTGAAGTAACTACTGCATTCACAGAGAGATAGGTTAAACCAGTGTCTTGAAGTTGTTTGTAAATGAATACACATGCAAATTTACCTTGGAAACAAGTTTTTTTTTGGGTTTCCAAAGCAAAGAACTCGATGCATTCAGCCAACGTTAGGGAAAAGCAGTGTTTTCAAGTTGATTGTAATTGAAAACACATGTATAGCATTGTAAGAAACAAGAATCTTTATAAATTTTGAAACTTTGGACCCGGCAGCTTTGGCATAGTAAAAGCTGTGTTTTGACATTCATTGTAACAGAAAACAAGTGCAAAGCTGCCAATGTAATGAGAATATTGCTTAATTTATAAAACTGAAGAAACCATGTTTTGTCATAGTATTAGGTAAAGCAGTGTTTTTACCTTGATAATGAGTGAAAGAAAGTGCATAGAAGCCAAACAAATAAGTATCTTACATAACTTTCAAAGGTGAATTAACTGCTGTATTCACAGTGTGTTATGGGATACCAGTGTTTTGGACAAAAATTAAATGAAAACAAAGGCATAGCAGCAAATTAAAGATACATCTTATTTAGTTTTTTAAAGTGAAGAAACAACTGCATTTCCTAAGCCTTAGGAAAAAACGGTGTGTTGACATGTGAATGAAAGCAAGGGGGTAACAGCCAAACAAACAAGAATCTTACTTACCTTACAGGCTTGAAGGAACTACTGCATTCACAGAGAGATCAGTGAAACCATTGTCTTGAAGTTGTTTGTAAATGAATACACATGCAAATCAGCCAATGAAACAAGTTTCCTATTTGTTTTCTAAAGCAAAGCAATCAATGCATTCAGCCATCGTTAGGGAAAAGCAGTGCTTTCAAGTTGATTGTAATTGAAAACACACTTATAGCATTGTAAAAAACAAGAATCTTACTTAGATTTCAAAAGGGAGGAACGGGCAGCTTTGCCATAGTAAAAGCTGTGTTTTTACATTTATTGTAAGCTAAAACAAGTGCATAGCTGCCAATGTAATGAGCATATTGCTTAGTTTTGAAAACTGAAGAAACCAGTGTTTTGACATAGTATTAGGTAAAAGCAACGTTTTTTAATTGATAATGAGTGAAAGCAAGGGCAAAGCAGCCAAACAAACAAAATTTAACTTACCCAACAATCTTGAAGTAACTACTGCATTCAAAGAGAGTTACATGAAACCAGGGTATTAAAGTTCTTTGTAAATCAATACACATGCAAATCAGCCAATGAAACAGGTTTTTTTTTGTTTGTTTGTTTTCTAAAGCAAAAGACTCAAAGCATTCAGCCAACCTTAGTGAAAAGCAGAGATTTCAAGTGGATTGTAATTGAAAACACACATATAGTATTCTAAGAAACAAGAAACTTACTTAGATTTCCAAAGGGAGGAACCAGCAGCTTCAGCACAATAAAAGCAGTGTTTTGACGTTCACTGTAAGCGAAAAAAATGCATAGCTACCAATGTAATGAGTATATTGCCTAGTATTGAAAACTGAAGAAACCAGTGTTTTGGCATACTATTAGGTAAAAGCAGAGTTTTCATGTCGATAATGAGTGAAAGCAAGTGCATAGCAGCCAATCAAAATATCTGACTTAACTTTCCAAGTTGAATTATCTGCTGCATTCAGAGCTTGTTAAAGGAAACCAGTGTTTTGAAGATAAATTTAAGTGAAGACACAGGCATAGCAGCAAATAAAAGACAAATCTTATTTAGATTTCTATAGTGATGAAATCACTGCATTGGCTTAAACTTATGCAAAACCTGTGTGTTGAAATGTGAAAGAAAGCAAGGGCATAGCAGGCAAAGAAACAAGAATCTTACTTACATATCAAACTTGAAGTAACTGCTGAATTCATAGAGACTTAGGTGAAACCAGTGTCTTGAAGTTGATTGTAAATGAATACACATGTAAATCAGCCAATGAAACAAGTTTCTTTTTGGTTTTCTAAACAAAGAACTCAAAGCATTCAGCCAACATTAGGGAAAAGCAGTGTTTTCAAGTTGATTTCAATTGAAAACACAAGTATAGCATTGTAAGAGATAAGAATCTTACTTCGATTATGAATGTGAGGAACTGGCAGCACTGGCCTTGCAAAAGCAGTGTTTTGCCATTCATTGTAAGTGAAAACAAGTGCATAGCTACCAAAGTAATGAGTTTACTGTTTAGTTTTAAAAAAAGAAGAAAGCAGTGTTTTGGCACAGTATTAGGTAAAAGCAGTGTTTTTACATTGATAATGAGTGAAAGCAAGCGCATTGCAGCCAAAAGAAAAAGTATCTTACTTAACATTCAAAGTTGAATTAACTGCTGCATACACAGCCTGTGGTGGGAAACCAGTGTTTTAAGATGAATTTAAGTGAAAACACAGGTATAGCAGCCAATAAAAGACAAACCTTATTTAGTTTTGTAAAGTGAAGAAACCACTGCCTTGACTTAGCCATAGGCAAAACCTGTGTGTTGACATGTGAGTGAAAGCAAGGGTATAGCAGCCAAACAAACAAAATTTTACTTATCTTTCAAACTTGTAGCAACTACTTCATTCAAAGAGAGATATGTGAAACCAGTGTCTTGAAGTTGTTTGTAAATCAATACACATGCAAATCAGTCAGTGAAACAAGTTTTTTTTTTGTTTTCTAAAGCAAAGGACTCAATGCACTCAGCCATCAGCAGGGAAAACAGTGTTTTCAAGTTGATTTTAATTGAAAACACATGTATAACATTTTAAGAAACAAGAATCTTACTTAGATTTCAAAAGTGAGGTACCAGCAGAATTGGCATAGTGATAACGGAGTTTTGATATTCATTCTAAGTGAAAACAAGTGCATAGCTGCCAATGTAATGAGTATATGGCTTAGTTATGAATACTGAAGAAACCAATATTTTGGAATTGTATTAAGGAAAAGCAGTGTTTTTACATTGATAGTTAGGGAAAGCAAGCGCATAACAGCCAAACAAACAAGTATCTTACTTAACATTCAAAGTTGAATTAACTGCTGCATTCACAGAATGTTAGGAGAAAACAGTGTTTTGAACATGAATTTCCGTGAAAACACAGGCACAGCAGCAAATAAAAGACAAATCTTAGTTAGATTTGTAAAGTGAAGAAACCACTGCATTGGCTTAGCCTTAGGCAAAATCTGTGCGTTGACATGTGAGTGAAACCAAGGGCATAGCAACCACACAAAGAAGAATCTTATGTACCTTTCAACTTGGAGTAAATACTACATTCACAGAGAGTTAGGGGAAGCCAGTGTCTTGAAATTGTTTGTAAATGAATACACATGCAAATCAGCCAAGGAAGCCATTTTCTTTCTTAGTTTTCTAAAGTGAAGAACTCAATGCATTCAGGCAACATTAAGGAAAAGCAGTGTTTTCAAGTTGCTTGGAATTGAACACACATGTATACAATTGTAAGAAACAATAATCTTTCTTAGATTTCCAAAGTGAGGAACTGGCAGCTTTGGCATAGTAAAAGCAATCTTTTGACATTCATTGTAAGTGAAAACAAGTGCATAGATGCCAATGTAATGAGTATATTGCTTAGTTTTGAAAACTGAAGAAACCAGTGTTTTGGCATAGTATTAGGTGAAAGCAGTGTTTTTCCATTGATAATGAGTGAAAGCAAGTGCACAGCAGCCAAACAAACAGGAACCTTACTTATCTTTCATATTTGAATCAACTGCTGCATTCACAGCCTATTATACGAAACCAGTGTTTTGAAGATGAATTTTAGTGAAAACACAGATATAGCAGCAAATAAAAGAGAAATCTTATTTAGTTTGGTAAAGTGAAGAAACCACTGCATTGGCTTAGCCTTAGGCAAAAGCTGTGTGTTGACATGTGAGTGAAAGCAAGGGCATAGCAGCCAAACAAACAAAATCTTACTTATCTTTCAAACTTGAAGCAACTACTGCATTCACGGAGAGTTATGTGAAACCAGTTATTGAAGTTGTTTGTAAATGAGTAAACATTCAAATCAGTTAAAGAAACAATTCTTTTCCTTGGTTTTCTAATGCAAAGAACTCAATGCATTCAGCCAATGTTAGGGAATAGCAGTGTTTTAAAGTTAATTTTAATTGAAAACACATGTATAGCCTTGTAATAAAAAAGAAACTTACTTAGATTTCCAAAGTGAGGAACCGGCAGCTTTGGCATATTAAAAGCAGTGTTTTGACATTCATTGTAAGTGGAAACAAGTGTGTAGCTGCAAATGTAATGAGTATATTGCTTAGTTTTGAAACCTGAAAGAACCAGTGCTTTAGCATAGTATTAGGTAAAAGCAGTGTTTTTATAATGATAATGATTGAAAGCAAGTGCATAGCAGCCAAACAAACAAGTAACTTACATGACTTTCAAAGATGAATTACGGCTGCATTCACAGCCTGGTATGTGAAACCAGTGTTTGAACATGAATTTAAATGAAAACACAGGAATAGCATCAAATAAAACACAAATTTATTGAGTTTTGTAAAGTGAAGAGACCCCTGCGTTCACTTAGAATTAGGTAAAATCCTTGTTTTGACATGTGAGTGAAAGCAAGGGTATAGCAGCCAAACAATCAAGAATCTTACTTACTTTTCAAACTTGAAGGATGTTGTGCATTCACAGAGAGTTAGGTGAAACCAGTGCCTTAAAATGGATTTTAAATGAATACACATCCAAATCAGCCAATGAAAGAATTTTACTTTTTGGTTTTCTGAAACAAAGAACTCCCTGCCTTCAACGAGTGTTCAGGAAAAGGAGTGTTTTCAAGTTGATTGTAATTGAAAACACATGCTTTGCAGTGTAAGAAACAGGAATCTTACCTATGTTTCAAATTGAGGAACCGAAAGCTTTGGCAGAGTAAAAGCAGTGGTTGGTATTCATAGTAAATGATAACAAATGAAGAGTTGCCAATATAAGGAGTATATTGCTTAGTTCTGAAAACTGAAGAAACTAGAGTTTTGGCATAGCATTAGGTAAAAGCAGTGTTTTTCATTGATAATGAGTGACAGGAAGTGCACAGCACCCAAACAAATAAGTATCTTACATAACTTTCAAAATGGAATTAACTACTGCATACAAGGAGAGTTAGGTGAAACCAGTGTCTTGAAGTTGATTGTAAATGAATACACATGCAATTCACACAATGAAACAAGTTTCTTTTTTGGTTTTATAAAGCAAAGAACACAATGCATTCACCAACGTTAGGGAAAGGGAGTGATTTCAAGTTGATTGTAATTGAAAACACATATATAGCATTGTAAGAAACGAGAATCTTACTGAGATTTCGAAAGTGTGGATCTGAGAGCTTTGGCATAGTAAAAGCAGTGTTTTGACATTCCTTGTAAATGAAACCAAGTGCAAGCTTCCAATGTTATAAACATATTGCTTAGTTTTAAAAACTGAAGAAACCAGTATTTGGCATAGTATTAAGTAAAAGCAGTGTTTTCACATTGTTAATGAGTGAAAGCAAGTGCATAGCAGCCAAATCAACAAGTATCTTACTTAAATATCAAAGTTGAATTAAGTGCTGCGTTCACAACCTCTTATGGGGAAACAGTCTTTGAAGGTCAATTTAAGTGAAAACACAGGCATAGTAGCAAAAAAAAGACAAATGTTATTTAGTTTTGTAAACTGAAGAGACCACTGCATTGGCTTAGCCTTAGGCAAAAGCTCTGTGTTGACATGTGAGTGAAAGCAAGGGCATAGCAGCCAAGCAAACATGAATCTTACTTACCTTTCATACTTGAAGTTACTATTGCATTCAGAGAGAGTTAGGTTTAAGCAGTGTCTTCTTCAAGGTTTTTGTAAAGGAATACACATGCAAATCAGGCAATGAAACAAGTTAATTTTTTTTGGTTTTCTAAAGCAAAGAACTCAATGCATTCAGCCAATGTTAGGGAAAAGCAGTGTTTTCAAGTTGACTGAAATTAAAAACACATGTATAGCATTGGAAGAAACAAGAATCTTACTTAGATTTCACAAGAGAGGAACAGGTATCTTTGGCATACTGAAAGCGGTGTTATGACATTCATTGCAAGTGAAAAGAGTGCATTGCTGCCAATGTAATGAGTATATTGCTTAGTTTTGAAAACTGAAGAAAACAGTGTTTTGGCACAGTATTATGTAAAAGCAGTGTTTTTACACTGATAATGAGTGAAAGCAAGCACAGAGCAGCCAAACAAACAAGTATCTTACTTAAATTTCAAAGTTGAATTAACAGTTGCATTCACAGCCTGTTAGGTGAAACCGGTGTTTTGAACATGAAATTAAATTTAAACACAGGCATAGCATCTAATAAAACAAGAGTCTTATTTAGTTTTGTAAAGTAAAGAAACCACAGCACTGGCTGAGGCTTAGGTAAATGCTGTGTGTGGACATGTGAGTGAAAGCAAGTGTATAGCAGCCAAACAAACAAGAATCTTACTTACCTTTCAAACTTTAAGTAACTACTGCATTCACAGAGAGTTAGGTGAAGCCAGTGTCTTGAAGATGTTTGTAATGAATACACATGAAAATCAGCCATTGAAACAAGTTTGTTTTTTTTGGATTTCTAAAGCAAATAACTCAATGCATTCAGCCAACATTAGGGAAAAGCAGTGTTTTCAAGTTGACTGTAATTGAAAACACATGTAAAGCATTGTAAGAAACAAGAATCTTACTTAGATTTTGAAAGTGAGGAACCGGCAGGTTTGGCATAGAAAAAGTACCGTTTTGACATTCATTGTAAGTGAAAACAAGTGTATAGCTGCCACTGTAATAAGGATATTGCTCAGCATTGAAAACTAAAGAAAACAGTGTTTCACCATAGTATTAGTTTAAAAGCGGTGATTTTACATTGATAATGAGTGGAAGCAAACGCAGAGCAGGCATACAACAATTATCTTACTTAACTTTCAAAGTTGAATTAACTGCTGAATTAACAGCCTGTTACAGGAAACCAGTGATTTGAAGTTGAATTAAAGAGGAAACACAAGCATAGCAGCAAATAAAAGACAAATCTTATTTCGTTTTGTAAAGTGAAGAAACCACTGCATTGGCTTGGCCTTAGGTAAACACTGTATCTAGACATGAGTGTGAAAGCAAGGGCATAGCAGCCAAAGAAGCAAGAATCTTACTTACCTTTCAAACTTGAAGTAACTACTGCATTCAGAGAGAGTTAGGTGAAACCAGTGTCTTGAAGTTGATTGTAAATGAGTACACATGCAATTCAGCCAATGAAACAAGTTTCTTTTTTGTTTTCTAAAGCAGAGAACTCAATGCATTCGGCCAAAATTAGGGAAAAACAGTCTTTTCAAGTTGATTGTAATTGAACACACATGTATAGCATTGTAAGAAGCAAGAATATTACTTAGATTTCAAAAGTGAGGAACCGGAATTTTTGGCAGAGTAAATGCAATCATTGTTCATTCATTGTAAGTGATAACAAGTGAATAGCTGCCAAAGTAAGGAATTTATTGCTTAGTTTTGAAAACTGAAGACAGCAGTGTTTTGGCATAGTATTATGTAAAAGTGGTGTTTTTGCATTGATAATGAGTGAAGGCATTCGGACAGCAGCCAAATAAATAAGAATTTTACTTAACTTTCAAATTTGAAAAAACTGCTGCATTCAGAGCCTGTTAGGTGAAACCAGTGTTTTGTACATGAATTTAAATGAAAACACAGGCATAGCATCAAATAAAACACAAACCTTATTTAGTTGTGTAAAGTGAAGAGACCGCTGCATAGGCTTAGCCTTAGGTAAAACCTGTGTGATGACATGTTAGTGAAAGCAAGGGCATAGCAGCCAAACAAACAAGAATCTTACTTGCCTTTCAAACCTGAAGTAACTACTGCATTCACAGAGAGTTTGGTGAATCCAGTGCCTTGAAATTGATTTCAAGTGAATACACATTCAAATCAGCCAAGGAAAGAAAGTTCCTTTCTGGTTTTCTGGAGCAAAGTATTCCCTGCATTCAACCAGCATTCAGGAAAGGCAGTGTTTTCAAGTTGATTGTAATTGAAACTTCATGCTTAGCAGTGAAAGAAACAAGAATCTTACCTAGGTTTCAAAAGTGAGAAACCGGCACTTTTGGCAGAGCAAAAGTAGTGGTTGGTCATTCGTTTAAGTGATAACAAGTGAATAGCTGCCAATGTAAGTAGTATATCGCTTAGTTTTTAGAACTGAGGAAACCAGTGTTTTGGCTTAGCATTAGGTAAAAGCAGTGTTTTTACATTGATAATGAGTGAAATAAGTGCACATTAGCCAAATAAGTATCTTACTTAAGTTTCAAATTTGAATGAACTGCTGCATTCACAGACTGTTAGATTAAACCAGTGTTTTATGTTTATTTTCAATTGTTGGTAAAAATAAAATTTTTTACAATACATACCGATATTTGTAAAATGATATATAAATACATATGTATATATGTGCATTGGTTTACATAAATGTTGTTTGTGTTATATATATATATATATATATTAAAGGTGCTTAGATTACCTAATTATTACTCAGAAATTACAGGGATTCCCATGTTCCCCACTGCCCACACCTCCAACAACATCCCACACCAGAATTCCGCATCCATGTGGTAAAACAACTGCAATGCATATACACGTCCTGGGGCCTTACCACTGAGCATAGACCACAGTTCACATCACAGACCACACTCCCACCCATTTCTGCATCGTATATTCTGATGGAAAATGGCCTACAACCATCGCCACTTCACCACTCAGGACAACCACCAAAGTCCCAAAAGAGCTCCAGTATTTCAACTGCCCCTCCTATCCCTGCCCCAAAAATGTCCAATGGCCACCAGCACCACATCACTGTTACAATTCCTTCCATTGCTTGAATCACAACATGTCTACAACAGAACACCACCAAGTCCACTCTAGTACACAGCTCCTCGCCAATCCTGAGGGGACTTGAAAGGTGATGTCCACTCCACCTCCAAGTGAGAGAGGATATAGTGGATGGGATTATCTTGCCTTCAGCTGCAGGCTCTCTCCATTCCCTGGGATGGCCGTTGCCCATCGTCATCTCCTCTCCAGTTTACTTGGATGAGTCCATTGAGCTGTTGGGTGAGAGTTGCAGCTCCACTGAAATTCCAGGCACAGCTGGCACATAGGCGGGCCAGAGGATACAGTCTCTGGAAGTACACCTAAAAACTCCTGCATCACATAGAAGTTTGAGTAGAAGGGACTGATGGACCATGTGCAGGGAGGACTTATTTGAGTCCTACTCTCTTGCTCTCAGGAAACAGATGTCAATGAAGATCCCAATAATTAGGCATCAATTTCTGGGGCTATCCCCACTTGTATAGGACATGGGTGTCACCAGAGCCCTCAGGGGTCCCTCAGTGTGGGGTGATACCCATTTTGGTATTCTATGAGATCCTACAGAGGTATGCATAATTATTACCTCTGGGATGACCTCCTGACACTCTTTGAAGTCTCTTAGCCATGTGAACTCATTTCTCTTTACCTTTTCCCCCTTTTATTCAAGGTCTTTTTCTGATCATGTTGCCAGTTGGCACTTGGCATTAATCCCTCATTGCCAGGGAGATTCATCCCTGGGAGTCATGTCCCACATAGAGGGGAAGTTAATGCATTCAAATGCTGAGTTTGGCTTAGAGAGAGGCCACATTTGAGCAACAAGGAGGCTTTCAGGTGATAACACTTAGGCACCCCAAAACAGCAGGCTAAGTTTCAATTAGAAGAGCAAATACAAATAAGGCTAGTCCTCAATAACATGAACCCAACAGTGGGCCATCCTCTTTTGCCAGACACTGCCTCTGCACTCAGAGGACTGTTGCTGCTCCCTTGGGGAATGTAGGAGAGCTCTCCAGGCTGGGAATTCATACTCCAGTATTAATTGAGTAATTGTCTACCCACCGTGACCATGTCCCATCCCTTGACAATTTGAAAAATTTTATATATGTTTCATACTCCCATGAATCCCGCATCACAGACACACCCTCACCAATGATTCTCTGCAGCCCCTCTTGTATCCTTTCTGTGATCCAAACCTTCCTTGAATATGAAGCCAATATAATAAGAAAATACAATTAATAGGAAAAAGAAATAGTAATGATAATTTTAAATGCAAGAGATAAGTACAAGGAGACTAAGAAGAAAAAGAAAGGAAACTAAACTAGTAATAAAATATAGTTAGCGGATTGGGACATTTGAAAAAATGGGTAAAAAAACTAACAAAAATCATTTGTTTAAAGAAATTATTAATTTTTCCTTTTATCTCTGTAATATCGGATGTGTAGCTTATAGTGAAACCTTCCCCCTCTCATACCCCAGTGTCTCCCAAATTTCAATTTAATTTTCAGAGAAGTTTTAGGTTACAGCAAAGTCACACACGGAATACTAGAGACTCCCACATACACAACCATACTCACCCTTCCCCACCGCATATTAAAACCTATTTTTTTATGGATGTTATCATTGTTATAGCTGTTAACAGAGAGTAAAATATAGTACCTAAAATTTTCAGTGGTTTACAGTAGAGTTTACAATTTAGACTGTACAGTTTAATAATTTTTGATGATATTTACCATGTCTTGGGTCCATTGATGTAAGGTAATGAAGAATATTTCCCATGACCGTTACATACCTCATTTAATCTTTTCTGTTCCTTCCTCCCCATACCCTGGGGCATATGACTCTTCCCTGTCTTGGCTCATGGGATGACAAGATTCATATTTACTTCTCTTGGTTATTCTAACCTGTCCTTCCTAATCTACCCACCTGTTAATCTTGCACCACTCAACCCAGTAAAATCTCTACCCACCTGTCTTATCCTTCAATATGTAACTATACTCTTTCAATTTACCATAGCTAATGTCCATATGGGTGATGGCTCACAGCCTACCCTTCTCTCTTTCTTCCTTGTTAGCCTATATTTCAGTTAGTGGTTCTCAGAAACTGTTATCTTACCTCAATCCAAATCAATGAGGTCATAAACTGTTCTTCCTTCGATGCCTGGATAGCTTCACTCAACATAAGGTCTTCAAGATTCATCCATGTTATTCCATGTGTTAGCACTTTATTCCTTCTAACAGCTGAGTAATATTCCATTGCATGTATGTGCCACATTTTGCTTATCCATTCATCTGTTCATGGGCACCGTGGATGCTTCCAACTTTCGGCAAATGTGAACAATGTCGCTATGAACATTGGTGTGCATATTTCTGGTTGTGTCTTTGCTTTCAGTAATTCTGGGTATATACCCAGTAGTGGAATTGCTGGATCATATAAAATCTATTGTTAGTTTTCTGAGGAAATGCCAAACTGATCTCCACAGTGGCTGGACCATTCCACAATCCCACCAGCAGTGGAGGAGGGTTCCTATTCCTCCACATCCTCTCCAAAACTTATATTCTGCTGTTTTTTTGATAGCTGCCATTCTGATGGGTGTAAGATGGTATCGCATTGTGGTTTTGGTTTGCATTTCCCTAATAGCTAGCAATGTTGAGCATTTTTTATGTGCTTTTTAGCCATTTGTATTTCTTCCTTAGAGAAGTGTCTTTTCAGGTCACTTGCCCATTTTTTAATTGGGTTGTTTGTTTTTTATTTTCGAGATGTAGGTTTTCTTTATATATGAAAGATATTAGGCTCCCTTCACCTATATGATAGCCAAATATTTCTCCCATTGGGTAGGCTGCCTTTATATTTTCTTAATAACATCCTTTGAGGTGTAGAAGTTTTTAATTTTGATGAAATCCAATTTATCTATTTTTTCTCTTGCTGCTCGTGCTTTGTCTGTGAAGTTCATGATACCATTTCCTAATACTAGGTCCTGTAGATGCTTCCCTACATAATCTTCCAAGGTCTTTAGGTTTTGACTCTGATATTTAGATCTTTGAACCATCTGGAATTGATTTTTGTATAAGGTGTGAGATGGTATTCTTCTCTCATTCTTTTGGATATGGATATCCAGTTCTCTAAGCACCATTTGTTAAAGATCCCATTCTCTCCCAGTTGAGTGGCCTTGGAGGCCTTGTTGAATATCAGATGATGGTATATGCGAGGATCTATGTCAGAACTCTCACTTCGGTTCCATTGTTCAGTAGGTGTATCCTTGTGCCAATGCCATGAGGTTTTGATCACTGTAGCTTTGTAGTATGTGTTAAAGACAGGTAATGTGATACCCCCAACTTCATTTTTCTTTTTCAATATGTCTTTGGCAATTCTGGGCCTCTTACCTCACCAAATATATTTTGTGGTTAGTTTTTCCAGTTCCTTAAAAAATACAGTGTTGATTTTTTTGGGATTGCATTAAATCTGTAGATTAGTTTGGGTAGGATAGACATCTTGATGAGGTTTAGTCTTCCTATCCATGAACAGGGAATATTTTTCCATTTATTCAAGTCTTCTTTGATTTCCTCTAACAGTGTTGTGTAGTTTTCTGTATATAAGTCCTTTATATCTTTAGTTAAATTTATTCCTATGTATTTGATTCTTTTAGTTACTTTTGTAAATGGCATTTTTTTCTTCATTTCCTTCTCAGATTGCTTGCTATTGTTGTACAGAACTGCTACTGATTTTTGAGCATTGATCTTGTACCCTGCAACATTACTGAAGTCATTTATAAGTTTTAGAAGCTTTGTTGTAGATTTTTCAGGACTTTCTTTGTATAAGATCTTGTCATCTGCAAATAATGAGATTTTCACTTCTTCCTTTCCAATGTGGATACCTTTTATGTCCTGTTCTTGCCTCAGTGCTCAGGCTAGTACTTCTAAGACAATATCAAATAGGAGTGGTTATAGAGGGCATCCTTGTCTTGTTCCCATTCTCAGAGGGAAGGGTTTTAGGATTTCACCGTTTAAAATGATGTTGGCTTTCGGTTTTTCATATATACCCTTTATCATATTCGGAAAGTTTCCTTCTATTCCTATCATTTGTAGTATTTTTATCAGGAAAGTGTGCAGTATTTTGTCGAATGCTTTTTCTGCCTCTATAGAGATGATCGTGTGACTTTTTTCTTTCAATCTGTTTGTGTGGTGTATTACATTGTTTGATTTTCTTATATTGAACCATCCTTGTATACCCGGGATGAAACCCACTTGGTCATGGTGTATAATCCTTTGATATGTTGTTGAATGCGATTTGCAAGTATTTTGTTGAGGATTTAAGCATCTAGGTTCATTAGAGAAATTGGTCTGTAATTTTCCTTTCTTGTGGTATCTTTGGTTTTGGTATTAGGGTAAATTTAGCATCATAGAATGAGTTAGGCAATATTCTTTCTACTTCTATTTTTTGGAAAAGCTTAAGCAGAATTGATGTTAGCTCTTTCCAGAATGTATGGTAGAATTCAGCTGTGAAGCCATCTGGTCATGGGCTCTTCTTTGTTGGGAGGTTTTTGATGACTGAGTCTATTTCTTTACTTGTATTTGTAATGTTAAGTTCATCAATTTCTTCTTTCATCAATGTAGGCTGTTTGTGAGTTTCTAGAAACTTGACCATTTCCTCTAAATTATCATTCTTGTTGGCATATAATTTTTCAAAGTATCCTCTTATGATACTCTTTATTTCTGTGGGGTCAGTAGTGATATCCGCTTGCTCATTCCTTATTTTGTGTACTTGAATCTTTTGTCTGTTTTTCTTTGTTAGTCTGGCTAAAGGTTTGTCAATTTTATTGATATTCTCAAAGAACCAGGTTTTGGTTTTGTTTATTGTTTCTAGTGCTTTCTTATTCTCTATTTCATTTAGTTCTGCTCTAATCTTTGTTATTTCCTTCTTTCTACTTGCTTTTGGTTTAGTTTGTTGTTGTTTTTCCAATTCCTCCAAGTGTGCAGTTAGGTCTTCAATTTTAGCTTTTTCTTCTTTTCTAATATATGAATTTATGGCTATGCACTTCCCTCTCAAGACTGCCTTCACTGTATCCCATAGGTTTTGATATGATGTGTTGTCATTTTTATTAGTTTCAAGGTAGTTGCTGATTTCTTTTTAGATTTCCTCCTTGACCCAATGTTTGTCTAAGAGTGTTTTGTTTAACTTCCATATCCTTGTGTCTAACCTGTTTCTCTGGTCCTTAGTCATTTCCAATTTCATTCCATTGTGGTCAGAGAAATTTCTTTGTAAAATCTCAATCTTTCTGAAGTCATTGATAGTTGTTCTGTGGCCTAGCATGTGGTCTATCTTGGAGTATGTTCCATGTGCCTTTGAGAAGAATGTAAATCCTGCTGTATTTGGGTGGAGTGTTCTGTATATGTCTATTAAGTCCAAGTCCTCTAATGGATTGTTGAGAGCCTTTGTTTCTTTAGTGATTCTCTGTCTCGATGTTCTGTCTAATGATGATAATGGTGGGTTAAATTCCCCTCCTATAATTTTAGAGGCATTTATTTCTCCACTTAGTTTTTCCAGGATTTGCTTCAAGTATTTGGAGGCATCCCGATTAGGTGCATAAATATTTATGATTGTTCTCTGTTCTTGAAAGATTACCCCTTTTACTAATATATATTGTTCATCTTTGTCCCTTATGATAGCTTTGCACTTAAACTCAATTTTGTCTGATATTAGAATAGTTACTCCTGCCCGTTCTTGGCTATTGTTACCTTGTAAAATGATTTTCCAGCCATTCACTTTAAGCCTCCTTGAATTCCTGGATCGAAGGTGTGTTTATTGTAGACAGCATATAGATGGATTATATTTCCTTAGCCATTCTGGCAATCTGTGTCTCTTGATAGGTGAATTTAATCCATTAATATTCACTGTTATTACTCATAATGAATTTCTTACCTCAGCCATTTTTCTTTGGATAAATGTATGTCATATGTTGTTTTGTTTTTATTTTTTGTCATGTTAGTTGCTTTTAAAATCTCCTCCAACTCTCTCTCCCTTGTTTTTTCCTTTCAACTTGTAGAACTTCCTTTTGTGTTTCTTGAAGTGCAGGTTTCTTATTAACATACTCTCTTAATTTCTGTTAATCCGTGAATATTTTAAACTCTCCATCATATTTGAATGCCAATTTTGCTGGGTAGAGAATTCGTGGTTGGAAGTTTTTTTCTTTTAGTATTTTGACAATATCATACCACTGTATTCTTGCCTCCAAGGTTTCAGCTGAGAAATCAGCATTCAATCTTACTGTGCTTTCGTTTTATGTGATGGTTCTCTTTTCTCTTGGTGCCTTGAGAAATTTCTCTTTGTCTTGAGCATTGGACATTTTGACAAGTATGTGTCTTGGACTTGGCCTTTGGGGATTTATAATGATTGGAGTGTGCTTTGCTCCCTGTAACTGCACGTCCATCTCTTTCAATATAGTTGGGAAGTTTTCAGCCATTATTTCCTTCAACACTTCTCCTGTTCCCTTTCCCTTCTCTTCTCCTTCTGGGATGCCCATAATACGTATGTTTGAGCATTTTGTGTTGTCGTTTAAATCCCTGACTGCCTGCAGGATTTTTTCTAACTTTTTGTCTATTTGTTCTACTATCTGTTTGATATCAGATGTATTGTCTTCCACATCAATAATTCTTTCTTCTGCCTGTTCAAATCTGCTGCTATTTGAATCCAGCATCTCTTTTATTTCTTGATTTGTGTCATTATTCACCATCATATACATTATCTTTTTTGGAGTGTTTATACTTTCTTCAGTATGTTCTCAAAGTGTCTTCTTTATATTCTTAATCTCTTCCTTCACTTCTTTAAGTTGGTCCATAATATTTGTTGGGAAAGCTTCTATTAGTTGTTCAATGATCTGCTTCATTTCCTGGTTTTTAATTTTTTCATTGGATTGGTCCATGTTTTCCTCTTTCTCTGTGTCGTTTGTAATTTTTTGTTGCCCTCTAGTCATCATTTTATCTTGATGGATTTATTCAGTTGATTAGCTTCTCTCTCTGCACTAGAGTTTTATTTAGCTTGTGGTTCTGTATGTGTGTAAAATTTTCCCTTTGATACTTTTTCTTCTTATTTATTTTCTTGCTTCTTTCTATGTTCCCTTAAAGGAAAAGGATTAGGTCTGCAGGAATCAAAAGATGTGAGAAAGGAAGAAGAATAATAGTAATATTGCTAAATGTTAGAAGAGGGGCCAAATAAGACTTAATGGAGTGAATATTTAACTCAAGTAGGCAGTGTAGAGCAATAGGAAAGAAAGTAGAATACCTACAATGGACCGGGAAACCAAATAGAGGAATATATATATATAATGATTTGAGGGCTAGAATTATGAGGAGGGAGAGAAAGAGTTAAGGAAGGGCAAAAAGGAAAGAGTTAATATTAATAAAGAAAGAAAAAAACAAAATAGAGGGAATAGTAATTGAAACCCTTGAGTTGTGGGCGTATTGAAAAAATGTGAAATTTAATAGCCACAAAAGAAATCAGAGGGCAGAAAGAGGAAGGAGGGAAAATAGATAGTTTGGAATACAAAATCAATATATAGGGAGAATGGGAAATTCCTGAAGAAGAAGCACAGCAGAGAAGAGAGAAGCTAGGAGCACCTAATTTTTAAAAAATGAAAGAAAGAAGAAAGAGGGGAGGAAAGAGGAAAGAAAAGCAGGAGGCAACAAATAAACAGAGAAAAAGCAAGCAACCACACTGGGAAGTAGTCAAACAAAGTTAAGGGGGATCAATATTGCTTGGGGTCAGGTGGATCTTCTCAGCCTGATTGTGTTTATCCAACAATTTCCCAGCAGGGTTTTTATATGCAGGTCCTGAAGAAGTTTCTGGGTATTAAAATAAAATAAAATGAATTTATTTTTCGTTTATTAAAGGGACCATTTCATTTATTTATTTATTGGTATAATACAGGACCAAAAATAAGTCCGTCTCCAGACCACCCCCCTCATGGAGGGGGCCCTACTGGGGTTCTGGAAACTAATCAAGCATTTCCCAATTTCTGCATTCTCCAGGGACACAAAAATATGATGTTTGTCAGTGTAGAAATCTAAAAACGGCAGATTCCGGCAGACTCTGCCCTTCTGGATCAGAATCTCTGAGTCATCGGCCTGCGTGTAAATGAGTCTAACTCTGCAGATTCGCCTCGCCCCTCAGCCTTGTGCTGCTTCAAGCTGGCTTATCTGCTCCCCAAAGTTATGTGGGGGTCCAGGTAGCCAGATTGTCAGCTAAAACATCCCCTCTCTGCTTTCTGTCATAACCCTCCCTCTCTTGTAGATTGCCCATCGTCCCAGCTCCACTGGCCAGGGCTAATCCCTGCGCTGATAGGCTAATCAATTCTCTAGAAGATTAACCCCTCCCCTTCTCTGTGTGCCAATTCACTGCACCTGTTTTGTTCATCTAAGCTGTGTGGGGTTCAGGAAGCCAAATTCCCAGACAATAAAACTTTCTTACCAGAGTACCCTCCTCAGAAAATGCCCCCTCCCACCGGATTGGGTCACCCAGTTACTGGAGAGATGGGAGTCGTGCTTCCAAATGTTTTTTTTTCCCCCATAAGGGTGGGGGTCAGCCGACTGTGTTAACCACCACAGGCAGGCTTAAAACTCACGAATCTCTATGGCTCAGTCGCCACCATCAATCTGTCCAGATAGATGTACCAAGCTTCTTACTCCACATGCCCACAGCCTAGTCCCCCGTGCCATACCCCATCCACTTTCTGCCATGATCTGGGAGCTGTCTGCAGTTGTCCACTTAAGCCGACACCATCTTGCCCACTTAAGTCTGTTTTAAACATGAATTTAAATGAAACACAGGCATAACATCAAATAAAACACAAATCTCATTTAGTTTTATAAAGTGAGGAAACCACTGTCTTGGCTTAAACTTAGGTAAAAGCTGTGTGTTGACACATGAGTGAAAGCAAAGGCATAGCAGTGAAACAAACAAGAATCTTACTAACCTTTCAAACTTGAATTAACAATTTCATGCAAAGGGAGGTGAAACTAGTGTCTTAAAGCTGATTGTAAATGAATACACATGCAAATCAGCCAATGAAAAAAGTTTCCATTTTGGTTTTCTGAAGCAAAAAACTCACTGTTTCAACCAGAATTCAGGAAAAGCAGTGTTTTCAAGTTGATTATAATTGAAAACACATGTATAGCAATGTAAGAAAGAAGAATCTTACTTAGATTTCCAAAGTAAAGAACCGGCAGTTTGGCAGTGTAAAAGCAGTGGTTGGTCATTCATTCTAAGTGATAACAAGTGAATAGCTGCCAATGTAAGGAGTATATTGCTTAGTTTTGAAAACTGAAGAAAACAGTGTTTTGGCATAGCATTAGATAAAAGCAATGTTTTTACATTGATATTGAGTGAAAGAAAGTGCACAGTAGCCAAATAAGTATTTTACTAAACTTTCAAAGTTGAATTAACTGCCTCATTCACAGCCTGTTTAGTGAAACCAGTGTTTTGAACATGAATTTAAATGGAAACACAGGCAAAGTAGCAAATAAAAGACAAATTTTATTTAATATTTTAAAGTGAAGATACCAATGCATTGTCTTAGCATTAGGTAAAATCCGTGTGTTGACACGTGTGTGAAATCGAGGACATAGCAGGCAAAAAACAAGAATCTTAATTACCTTTCAAACTTGAAGTAATGCATGCATTCACAGAGACTTAGTTGAAACCACTGACTTGAAATTGATTTTAAGTGAATACCCATGAAAATCAGCCAATGAAACAAGTTTTCGTTTTGGTTTTCGGACGCAAAGAACTCAATGCATTCAGCCAACGTTAAGGAGAAGCAGTGTTTTCAAGTTGATTGCAAGTGAAAACACATGTATAGCAATGTGAGTTACAAGAATCTTACTTAGATTTCCAAAGTGAAACACCGGCAGATTTGACATAGTAAAAGCAGTGTTTTGACATTCATTGTAATTGAAAACAAGTGCATAGCTGCCAATGTAATGAGTATACTGCTTACTTTTTAAAACTGAAGAAACCAGTGTTTTGGCATAGCATTAGGTAAAAGCAGTATTTTTCCATTGATAATGAGTGAAATCAAGCACTTAGCAGCCAAACAAACAAGAATCTTAATTAACTTTTAAAGTTGAATTAACTGCTGCATTCACTGCCTTCTAGGTGAAACCATTATTTTGAACATGAATTTAAATGAACACACAGGCATAGCAACAAATAAAACAAAAAACTGATTTAGTTTTGTGAAGTGAAGGAAATACTGCATTGGCTTAGCATTAGGTAAAAGCGGTGTGTTGACATGTGAGTGAAAGCAAGGGCATACCTGCAAAACAAACAAGAATGCTACTTACATTTCAATCTTGAAGTAATGACTGCATTCACAGAGAGGTGAAACCAGTGTCCTGAATTTGATTATAAATGAATACACATGTAATTCACCCAATGAAACAAGTTTCCTTTTTGGCTTTCTGAAACAAAGAACTCACTGCTTTCAACCAGCATTGAGGAAACGCAGTGTTTTCAAGCTGATTGTAATTGGAAAAACATGTATAGCATTGTAAGAAACAAGAAACTTACTTAGATATTGAAAGTGGGCAACCGGCAGCTTTGGCATAGTAAAACCAGTGTTTTGACAATCATTGTAAGTGAAAACATGTGCATAGCTGCCAATGTAATGAGTATATTGCTCAGTTTTGAAAACTGAAGAAACCAGTGTTTTGGCATAGTATTAGGTAAAAGCAGTGTTTTTACATTGATAATGAGGGAAAGCAAGTGCATAGCAGCCTAAAAAACAAGTATCTTATGTAACTTTCAAAATTGAATTAACTGCTGCATTCACACCCTGTTATGGGAAACCAGAGTTTTGAAGAAGAATTTAACTGAAAACACAGGCATAGCATCAAATAAAACAAACCTTATTTAAGATTGTAAAGGGAAGAAAGGTCTGCATTGGCTTAGCATTCGGTAAAATCCATGTGTTGAAATGTGAATGAAAGCAATGACATAGCATCCAAAGAAACAAGAATCTTACTTAACTATCAAACTTGAAGAAACTACTGCATTCACAGACAGTTAAGTGAAACCAGTGCCTTGAAATTGATTTTAAGTGAATACACATGAAAATCAGCCAATGAATAAATTTACTTTTTGGTTTTTGGAAGCAAAGAAGTCACTGCATTCAACCAGCATTCATGAAAATCAGTGTTTTCAAGTTTATTGTAATTGAAAACACATGCTTTGCAGTGTAAGAAACAAGAATCTTACTTAGGCTTCAAAAGTGAGGAACTGGCAGTTTTGGCAAAGTAAAAGCCGGGGTTGGGCGTTCATTGTAAGTGATAACAACTGAAAAGCTGCCAATATAATGAGTATATTGCTTCAATTTGAAAACTGAAGAAACCAGTGTTTTGGCATAGCATTAGGTAAAAGCAGGGTTTTTATATTGATAATGAGTAAAGCAAGTGCACAGCTGCCAAACAAATAAGTATCTTACTTAATTTTTGAAGTTCAATTAACTGCTCCATTCACAGCCTGTTATGGGAAACCAACGTTTTGAACATGAATTTAAATGAAAACACAGGCATAGGATGAAATAAAACAAAAAACCTTATTTAGTTTTGTAAATATAAGAAATCACTACATTGGCTTAGACTTAGGTAAAAGCTGTGAGTTGACATGAGAGTGAAAGCAAAGGAATGGCAGCCAAACAAAAAAGAATCTTACTTACCTTTCAAACTGAAGTAATGGCAGTATTCACAGAGAGTTAGTTGAAACCATTGCCTTGAAATTGATTTTAAGTGAATATACATGCAAATCAACCAATGAAACAAGTCTCCTTTTTGGTTTTCTGAAGCAAAGAACTCACTGCATTCAACCAGCGTTCAGGAAAAGCAGTGTTTACAAGTTGATTGTAATTGAAAACACATGTACAGCATTGTAAGAAACAATAAACTTGGTTAGATTTATCAAGTGAGGAACCGGCAGCTTTGGCAGAGTAAATACAGTGTTTTGATATTCATTGTAAGTGAAAACAAGTGCATAGTGGCCAATGTAATGATTATATTGTTTACCTTTGAAAACTGAAGAAAGCAGTGTTTTGACATAGTATTAGGTAAAAGCCATGGTTTTACATTGATAAGGAAAGAAACAAGCACATAGCAGCCAAACAAACAAGTATCTTACTAAACTTTCAAAGTTGAATTAACTGCTGCATTCACAGCCTGTTATGGGAAACCAGTGTTATGATGATGACTTTAAATGAAAACACAGCATAACAGCTAATAAAAACAAACCTTATTTAATATTGTAAAGTGAAGAAACCAATGCATTGGCTTAGCATTAGGTAAAATCCGTGAGTTGACATGTGTGTGATAGCAAGAACATAGTAGCCAAATAAACAAGAATGTTACTTACATTTCAATCTTGAAGTAACTACTGCACTCACAGAGAGGTAGTGAAACCAGAGCCTTCAAATTTATTTTAAGTGTATACACATGCAAATCAACCAATGAAAATGTTTCCTTTTTGGTTTTCTGTAGGAAAGAACTCACTGCATTCGACAAGTGTTCAGGAAAAGACTGTGTCCAAGTTGATTGTAATTGAAAATATATGCGTAGCAGTGTAAGAAACAAGAATATTACTTAGGTTTCAAAAGTGAGGAACGGGCAGCTTTGGCAGAGTAAAAGCAGTGGCTGGTCATTCAATGTAAGTGATAAAAAGTGAATAGCCTTCAATGTAATGAATATATTGCTTAGTTTTGAAAACTGAAGAAACCAGTGTTTTGGCATAGCTTTAGGTAAAAGCAGTGTTTTTCCATTGATAATGAATGATACCAAGAGCAGAGCAGCCAGACAAATAAGTATCTTACTTAACTTTTAAAGTTGAATTGACTGCTACATTCACAGGCTTTAGGTGAAATCAGTGTTTTGAACATATATTTAAATGAAAACACAGGCATAGCAGCAAATAAAAGACAAATCTTATTTAGTGTTGTAAAGTGAAGAAACCACTGCATTGACTCAGCTTTAGGTAAAAGCTGGGTGTAGACAAGTGTGTGACGGCAAAGGCATAGCAGGCAAACAAACAAGAGACATACTGAACTTTGAAACTTGAAGTAACTACTGCATTCACAGAAAGATAGGTGAAACCAGTGTCTTGAAATTGTTTGTAAAAGAATACACATGAAATTCAGCCAATGAATCAAGTTTCTTTTTCGGTTTTCTAAAGCAAAGAACACAATGCATTCATCCAAGGATAGGGGAAAGCAGAGTTTTCCAGTTGATTGTAATTGAAAACACATGTATAGCATTGTAAGAAAGATGAATCTTACTTAGATTTCCAAAGTGAGGAACCAGCAGCTTTGGCATAGCAAATCAGTGTTTTGCCATTCATTTAAGTGAAAAGAAGTGCTTAGCAGCCAATGTAATGAGTATATTGCATAGTTTTGAAAACTGAAGAAACCAGTGTTTTGGCATAGTGTTAATTAAAAGCAGTGTTTTTACATTGATAGTGAATGAAAGCAAGTGCATAGCAGCCAAACAATCAAGTATCTTACTTACCTATCAAAGTTGAATTAACTGCTGAATTCACAGCCTGTTATGGGAAACCAGTGTTTTGAAGATGAATTTTAGTGAAAACATAGGCATAGCAGCCAATAAGAGAGAAAATTATTTAGTTTGCTAAAGTGAAGGAACCACTGCATTGGCTTAGCCTTAGGGAAAACTGTGTGTTGACATGTGAGTGAAAGCAATGGCATAGCACCCAAACAAACAAGAATCTTACATACCTTTCAAACTTGAAGTAACTACTGCATTCACAGAGAAATAGGAGAAACCAGTGTCTTGAAGTTGCTTGTAAATGAATACACATGCAAATCAGCCAATGAAACAAGTTTCTTTTTTGGTTTTCTAAAGCAAAGAACTCAATGCATTCAGCAAATATTAGGGAAAGCAGTGTTTTCAAGGTGAGTGTATAAGAAAACACATGTATAGCATTGAAAAAAACAAGACTCTTTCTTAGATTGCAAAAATGAGGAACCGGCAGATTTGCCATAGTTAAAGCTGTGTTTTGATATACATTCTAAGTGAAAACAAGTGCATAGCTTCCAATGTAATGAGGAAATTACTTAGTTTTGAAAACTGAAGAAACCAAGGTTTTGGCATAGCATTGATTAAAAGCTGTGTTCTCACATTGATAATGAGTGAAAGCAAGTGCATAGCAGCGAAACCAACATGTATCTTACTTAACTTTCAAAGTTGAACTGCTGCATTCACAGCCAGTTATGGGAAACCAGGGCTCTGAAGATGAATTTAAGTGAAAACAAAGGCATAGCAGCAAATAAAATACTAATCTTTATAGTTTTTTAAGTGAAGAAACCACTGTATTGGCTTAGTTTAGGCAAATGCTGTGTGTTGACATGTGAGTGAAAGCAAGGGATTAGCAGCCAAAAAACAAGAATCTTACTTACCTTTCAAACTTGAGGTAACTACTGGATTCACAGAGAGTTAGGTGAAACAAGTGTCTTGAAGTTGTTGTAAATGAATACGAATGCAAATCATCCAATGAAACAAGACTGTTTTTTGGTTTTCTAAAGCAAAGAACTCAATGCATTCAGCCAACGTTAGGGAAAAGCAGGGTTTTCAAGCTGATTGTAGTTGAAAACACATGTATAACATTGTAGGGAAAAAGACTCATTTGATTTCCAAAGTGAGGAACTGGAAGCTTTGGCAAAGTAAAAGCAGTGCATTCCCATTCATTGTAAGTGAAAACCAATGCATAGCTGCCAATGTAATGAGTATATTGCTTAGTTTTGTAAACTGAAGAAACCAGTGCTTCGGCATAGTATTATGTAAAAGCAGTGTTTTTATATCGATAATGAGTGAAAGCAATCGCATAGTAGCCAAACAAACAGGTTACTTACTTACCTTTCAAAGCTGAAATAACTGCTGCATTCACAGCCTGTTAAGGAAAACCAGTGTTTTAAAGATGAATTGAAGTGAAAACACAGGCATAGCTGCAAATAAAAGACACATCTCATTTAGTTTTGTAAAGTGAAGAAACCACTGCTTTGGCTTAGCCTTAGGCAAAAGCTGTGTGTTGACATGGGAGTGAAAGCAAGGTCATAGCAGCCAAACAAACAAGAATCTTACTTACCTTTCAAACTTGAAGAACTACTATATTCACAGAGACTGAGCTGAAACCAGCGACTTCAAGATGTTTTATAAATGAATACACATGCAAATCAGCCAATGAAACAAGTTTCTTTTTCATTTATAAAGCAAAGAACTCAATGCACTCAGCCAAAGATAGGGAAAAGCAGTGTTTTCAAGCTGATCGTAGTTGAAAACACATGTATAGCATTGTAAGAAACAAAAATCTTACTGAGATTTTGAAAGTGAGAAACAGGCAGTTTTGGCATAGTAAAAGCAGGATTTTGACATTCATTGTAAGTGAAAACAAGTGCATAGCTGCCATCAGAATGAGTATATTGCTTATTTTTGAAAACTGAAGAAACCAGAGTTTTGGCATAGTATTCAGTAAAAGCTGTGTTTTTACATTGATAGTGAGTGAAAGCAAGCACACAGGAGCCAAACAAACAAGTATCTTACTTACCTTTCAAAGTTGAATTAACTGCTGCATTCACAGCCTATTATGGGAAACAAGTATTTTGAGGATGAATTTAAGTCAAAACACAGCAAAGCAGCCAATAAAAGAAATATCTTATTTAGTTTTGTAAAGTGAAGACACCACTTCCTTGGCTTAGCCTTAGGTAAAAGTGTGTGTTGACATGTGAATGAAAGCAAGGGCAAAGCGGCCAAAAAAAGAAGAATTTTACATACCATTCAAACTTGAAGTAACTACTGCATTCACAGTGAGAAAGGTGAAACCAGTGTCATGAAGTTGTTTGTAAATGAATACACATGCAAATTTGCCTTTGAAACAAGTTTCTTTTTTTGGTTTTCCAAAACAAACACCTGAATGCATTCAGCCAATGTTGGCAAAAGCAGTGTTTTCAAGTTGATTGCAATTGAAAACACATTTAGAGCATTGTAAGAAACAAGAATCTTAATTAGATTTCCAAAGTGAGGTACCGGCAGCTTTGGCAATGTAAAAGCAGTGTTTTGCCAATCATTGTAAGGGAGAATAACTGCACAGCTGCCAATGAAATGAGTATATTGTTTAGTTTTGCAAAGTGAAGAAACCAGTGTTTTGGCATAGTATATGGTGAGGCAGAGTTTTTACATTGATAGTGAATGAAATCAAGTGCATAGCAGCCAAACAAAGAAGTATCTTACTTACCAATCAAAGTTGAATTAAATGCTGCATTCACAGCCTGTTAAGAGAAATCAGTGTTTTGAAGATGAATTTTAGTGAAAACACAGGCATACCATCTAATACAAGAGAAATCTTATTTACTTTGGCAAAGTGAAGGAACCACTGCATTGGCTTAGCCTTAGGCAAAACTGTGTGTTGACATGTGAGTGAAAGCAAGGGCATAGCATGCAAACAAAATAGAATCTTATTTAACTTTCAAACTTGAAGTAACTACTGCATTCACAGAGAGTTAGGTGAACCAGTGACTTGAAATTGTTTGTAAATGAATACACATGCAAATCAGCCAATGAAACAAGTTTCTTTTTTGATTTCTGAAAAAAGAACTCAACGCATTCAGCCTACGATAGGGAAAAGCAGTGTTTTCAAGTTGATTGTAATTGAAAACACATGTATCACATTGTAAGACTCAAGAATCTTACTTAGATTTCCAAAGTGAGGAACCGGCAGCTTTGGCTTAGTAAAACCAGTGCTTTTCCATTAATTGTAAGTGAAAACAAGTGCATAGCTGCCAATGTAATGAGTATATTGCATAATTTTGAAAACTGAAGAAACCAGTGTTTTTGCATAGTATTAGGTAAAATCTGTGTTTTTATATTGATAATGAGTGAAAGCAAGTGCATAGCAGTCAAACTAAGAAGTATCTTACTTACCTTTCAAAGTTGAAATAATTGCTGCATTCACAGACTGTTATAGAAAACCAGTGTTTTCAAGTTGAATTTAAGTGAAAATACAGGCATAGTAGCAATAAAAGGCACATATTATTTAGTTTTATAAAGTGAAGAAACCACTGCATTGGCTTATCCTTAGGCAAAAGATGTGTGTTGATATGTGAGTGAAAGGAAGGGCATAGCAATCAAACAAACAAGAACCTTACTTACCTATCACAGTTGAAGAAACTACTATATTCACAGAGAGTTCGGTGAAACACGTGTCTTGAAGTTGTTTGTAAATGAATACACATGCAAATCAGCCAATGAAACAAGTTTCTTTTTTGATTTCTGAAAAAAGAACTCAATGCATTCAGCCAACGTTAGGGAAAAGCAGTGTTTTCAAGTTGATTGTAATTTAAAACACATGTATAGCATTGTAAGAAACAAGAATCTTAGTTAGAGTTTGTAGGTGAGGAGCCAGCAGCTTTGGCATAGTAAAAGCAGTGTTTTGACATTCATTGAAAGTGAAAACAAGTGCATAGCTCTCAATGTAATGAGTATATTGCTTAGTTTTGAAAACTGAAAAAACCAGTGTTTTGGCATAGTATTAGGTAAAAGCAGTGTTTCTACATTGATAATGAGTGAAAGCAAGCGCAAAGCAGCTAAACCAACAAGTATCTTACTTAATTTTCAAAGTTGAATTAACTGTTGCATTCACAGCCTGATGGGGGATACCACTGTTTTGAAGATGAATTTAAGTGCAAACACAGGCATGGCAGCAAATAAAAGATGAAACTTCATTAGATTTGTAAAATGAAGAAATCACTGTTTGGCTTAACCTTAGGCAAAAGCTGTGTGTTGAGATATGAGTGAAAGCAAGGGCATAGCAGTTATAAAAACAAGAATTTTACTTACCTTTCAAACTTGAGGTAACTACTGCATTCACAGAGAGTTAGTTGAAATCAGGGTATTGAAGTTTTTTGTAAATGAATACACGTGCAAATAAGCCAAGGAAACAAGATTCTTATTTGGTTTTCAAAGTCAAAGAACTCAATGCATTCAGCCAATGTTATGGAAAAGCAGTGTTTTCAAGTTCATTGTAATTGAAACCTCATGTATAGCATTGTAAGAAACAAGAATCTTTCTTAGATATCCAAAGTGAGGAATCGGCATCTTTGGCATAGTAAAAGCAGTGTTTTGCCATATATTGAAAGTGAACACAAGTGCATAGCTGCCAATGTAATAAGTACATTGCTTAGTTTGAGAAAAAAAGAAAGCAGTGTTTTGGCATAATATTAGTTAAAACCATGGTTTTTACATTGTTAATGAGTGAGTGCAAACCCATAGCACCAAACAAACAAGTATCTTACTTATTTTTCAATGTTGAATGAACTGCTGAACTCAAGGCCTGTTATGGGAAACCAGTGTTTTGAAGATGAATTTAAGTCAAAACACAGGCATAGGAGCAAACAAAAGAGAATTTTTTTTAGTTTTGTTAAGTCAAGGAACCACTGCATTGGCTTAGCCCTAGGTAAAATCTGTGTGTTGACATGTGAGTGAAAGCAAGGGCATAGCAGCCAAACAAACAGAAATCTTACTTACATTTCAAACTTGAAGTAACTACTGCATTCACAGACAGTTAGTAAAAACCAGGGTATTGAAGTTGTATTTAAATGAGTACACATGAAAATCAGACAATGAAACAAGTTTTTTTTTTTTCGAGAGCAAAGAATTCAATGCATTCAGCCAAGGTTAGGGAAAAACAGTTTTTCAAGTTAATTGTAATTGAAAACACATGTATAGCATTGTAAGAATCAAGAATTTTACTTAGATTTCCAAAGTGAGGAACCGGCAGCTTTGTCACAGTAAAAGCATTGTTTTGACATTCATGGGAAGTGAAAACAGGTGCATAGTTGCCAATTTAATGAGTATATTGTTTGGTTTTTAAAACTGAAGAAACCATTATTTTGGCAAAGTATTAGGTAAAAGCAGTGTTTTTACATTGATAATGATTTAAAGCAAGGGCACAGAAGCAACACAAACAATATCTTACATAACTTTCAAAGGGGAATTAACTGCTGCATTCACAGCCTGTTAGGGGAAATCAGTGTTTTGAAGATGAATTTAAGTGAAAACACAGGCATAGCAGCAAATAAAAGAAAAAAGTTATTTAGATTGATAAAGTGAAGAAATTACTGCACTGACTTAGCCTTAGTCAAAAGCAGTGTGTTGACTTGTGTGTGAAAGCAAGGGCATGGCAGCCAAACAAAGAAGAATGTTACTTACCTTTCATACTTAAGTAACTACTGCATTCACAGAGAGTTAGGTGAAACCAGTTTCTTGAAGTTGTTTGTAAATGAATACACGTGGAAATCAGCCAATGAAACAAGTTTCTTTTTTGGTTTTCTAATAAAATTAATCAATGCATTCAGCCAACGTTAGGGAAAAGCAGTGTTTTCAAGTTGATCGTAATTGAAAACACATGTATAGCATTGTAAGAAACAAGAATCTTACTTAGATTGCTAAAGTGAGGAATCGGCAGCTTGGCATAGTAAAAGCACTGTTTTGACTTTCATTGTAAGTCAAAACAAGTACATAGCTGTCAATTTAATGAGTATATTGCTTAGTTTTTAAAACTGAAGAAACCAGTATTTTGGCATATTATGAGGTAAAAGAAATTTTTCTACATTGATAATGAGTGAATGCAAGCAAAAAGGAGCTAAAAAAAAACAAGTATCTTACTTAACCTTCAAAGTTGAATTGACTGCTGCATTCACAGCCTGTTATGTGGAACCAGTGTTTTGACGATGAATTTAAGTGAAAACACAGGCATAGCAGCAAATAAAGGACAAATCTTATTAAATTTGTAATTTGAAGTAATCGCTGCATTGGCTTACCTTAGGCAAATCTATGTGTTGACATGTGAGTGAAAGTAAGGGCATAGCAGCCTAACAAACAAGAATCTTACTAACCTTTAAAACTTGAAGTAACTCCTGCATTCACATGTAGATACGTGAAACCATAGTCTTGAAGTTGTTTGTAAATGAATGCACATGCAAATAAGCCAATGAAACAAGTTTCTTTTTTTGTTTTCTAATGCAGAGAACTCAATGCATTCAGCCAATGTTAGGGAAAATCAGTGTTTTCAAGTGGATTTTAATTGAAAACACATGTATAGCATTGTAAGAAAAAAGAATCTTATTTAGATTTCTAAAATGAGGAACTGACAGCTTTAGCATAGTAAAAGCAGTGTTTTGCCATACCTTGTAAGTGAAAAAAAGGGCATAGCTTCCAATGTAATGAGTATATTGCTTCGTTTTAAAAACTGAAGAAACCAGTGTTTTGGCATAGTATTAGATAAAAGCAGTGTTTTTACATTGATAATGAGTGAAAGCAAGCACATAGGAGCAAAACAAACAAGTGCATTACTTAACTTTCCAATTTGAATTAACTGCTGCATTCACAGCATTTATGGGAAAACTGTGTTTTGAAGATTAATATAAGTGAAAAAGTCATAGCAGCAAACAAAAGATGAATCTTATTTAGTTTTGTAAAATGAAGAAACCACTGCATTGGCTTAGCCTTAGGCAAAAGCTTTGTGTAGACAGGTGAGTGAAAGCAAGGGCATAGCAGCCAAACAAACAAGAATTTACTTACCTTTCAACTTGAAGTAACTACTGCATTCACAGAGAGATAGGTGAAAACAGTGTCTTGAAGTTGGTTGTAAATGAATACTCATGCAAGTCAGCCAGTGAAAAAAGTTTCTTTTTGGTTTTCTAAATCAAAGAACTCAATGCATTCAGCCAAAGTTAGGGAAAATCAGTGTTTTCCAGTTTATTGTAGTTGAAAACACATCTATATTGTGGTAAGAAACACGGATCTTACTGAGATTTCCAAAGAGAGGAAGTGGCAGCTTTCACATAGTAAAAGCAGTGTTTTCCAAAAATTGTAAGTTAAAACAGGGGCAAAGCTGCCAATGTAATGAGAATATTCCTTAGTTTTGAAAACTGAAGAAACCAGTGATTTGGCATAGTGTTAGGTAAAAGCATTGTTTTTACATTGATTATGAGTGAAAGCAATCCCATAGCAGCCAAAAAAAAAAAAAAAAGATATCTTACTTAACTTTCAAAGTTGAATTAACTGCTGCATTCACAGCCTGTTATGGGAAACCAGTGTTTCGAAGATGAATTTTACTGAAAACACAGGCATAGTATCAACTAAAAGACAAATGTTATTTAGTTTTGTAAAGTGAAGAAATCACTGCTTTGGCTTAGCCTTAGGTAAAAGCTGTGTCTTGACATGTGAGTGAAAGCAAGGGCATAGCATCCAAACGAACACGAATTTACTTACCTTTCAAAATTGAAGTAACTACTGCATTCCCAGAGAGATAGGTGAAACCAGTGTTTGAAGTTGTTTGTAAATGAATACACATGCAAATCAGCCAAAGAAACTAGTTCCTTTTTTGGTTTTCTAATGCAAAGAACTCAATGCACTCAGTCAAGGTAAGGGAAAACCTGTGTTTTCAAGTTGAGTATAATTGAAAACTCATGTATAGCATTGTAAGAAACAAGAATCTTACTTAGATTATGAAAGTGTGTAACCGGCAGCTTTGGCATAGTAAAAGCAGTGTTTGGACATACATTCTAAGTCAAAACAAGTGCATAGCTGCTAATGTAATGAGCATACTGCTTAGATTTGAATACTGAAGAAACCAGTATTTTGTCATAATATTAGGTAAAAGCAGTGTTTCTCCATTGGTAATGAGTGAAAGCAAGGGCAAAGCAGCAAAACAAACAAGAATCTTACTTAAATTTCAAAGTTGAATTAGCTGCTTCATTCCCAGCTTGTTAGGGGGAAGCAGTGTTTTGGAGATGAATTTCAGTGAAAACACAGGCAAAGCAGCAAATAAAAGACAAATCTTATTTAGTTTTGTAGACTGAAGAAACCACTGCATTGTCTCAGCCTTAGGTAAAAGCTGTGTCTTCACATGTGAGTGAAAGCAAGTGCATAGCAACCAAACAAACAAGAATGTTACTTACCTTTCAAACCAGAAGTTACTACTGCATTCACAGAGAGTTAGGTGAAACCTTGGTCTTGAGGTTGTTTGTAAATGAATACACATGTGAAATCAGCCAATGAAACAAGTTTCTTTTTTGGTTTTCTAAAAAAACTAATCAATTCATTCAGGCAACGTTAGACAAAAATAGTGTTTTCAAGTTGATTGTAATTGAATACACATGTATAGCATTGTAAGAAACAAGAATCTTACTTAGGGTTCGAAAGTGAGGAACCAGCAACTTTGGCATAATAAAAGTAGTGTTTTGACACCCATTGTAAGTGAAAAAAAGCGCCTAACAGCCAATGAAATGAGTATATTGCTCAGTTTTGAAAGCTGAAGAAACCAATGTTTTGGCATAGTATTAGGTAAAAGCAGTATTTTTTACACTGATAATGAGTGAAAGCAAGGGTATAGTAGCCAAACAAACATGTATGTTACTTAACTTTCAAATTTGTAATAACTGCTGCATTCACAGCTTGTTAGGTTAAACCAGTGTTTTGAAGATGAATTTAAGTGAAAACACAGGCATAGCAGCAAATAAAAGACAAATCTTATTTAGATTGTAAAATGAAGAAACCACTGTATTGGCTAGCCTTAGTTAAAACTGTTTGTTAACAGGTGAGTGAAAGCAAAAGCATAACAGCCAACCAACAAGAATCTTACTTACCTTTCAAACTTTAAATAACTACTGCATTCACAGAGATTAGAAGATTCCAGTGTCTTGAAGTTGTTTGCTAATGAATACACATGCAAATCACCAATGAAACAACTTTGTTTTATGGTTTTCTAAAGCAAGGAACTCAATGCATTCAGCCAATGTTAGAGAAAAGCAGTGAATTCAAGTTTATTGTAATTGAAAACACATGTATAGGATTGTAAGAAACAAGAGTCTTACTTAGATTATGAAAATGAGGAAGTGGCAGCTTTGGCAGAGTAAAAGCAGTGTTTTGACATTCATTGTAAGTGAAAACAAGTGCAAAGCTGCCAATGAAATGAGTATATTGCTTAATTTTGAAAATTGAAGAAATAAATGTTTTGCAATAGTATTAGGTAAAAGCAGTGTGATTACATTCATAATGAGTGAAAGCTAGCACATATCGGTCAAACAAACAAGTATCTTACTTAAATTTCAAAGTTGAATTAACTGCTCCATTCACAGCCTGTTTTGGGAAATCAGTGTTTTGAAGCTGAACTTTAGTGAAAACACAGGCACAGCAGCAAATGAAGGGCAAATCTTATTGAGTTTTGTAAAGTGAATAAACCACTGCATTGGCTTAGCCTTACGCAAAAGCTGTGTGTTGACATGTGAGTGGAAGCTTTGGCAAAGCCACCAAAGATACAAGAAACTTACTTACTTTTCAAACTTGAAATAACTACTGCATTCATTGAGAGTTAGGTGAAACCAGTGTTTTAAAGTTGTTTGTAAATAAATACACATGCAAATCAGCCAATGAAACAAGTTTTTTTTTTTTGTTTCCAAAAGCAAAGAACTCAATTCATTCAGCCAACGTTAGGGAAAAGTAGTGTTTTGAGGTTGATTGTAATTGAAAACACACGTATAGCATTGTAAGAAACAAGAAACTTACTTAGATTTCCAAAGTGAGGAACCGGCAGATTTGGCATAGTAAAAGCAGTATTTTGATATTCTTTGAAAGTGAAAACAAGTGCATAGCTGACAATGTAATGAGTATATTACTTAGTTTTGAAAACTGAAGAAACCAGTGTTTTGGCATAGTATTAGGTAAAAGCAGTGTTTTTACATTGATAATCCTTTAAAGCAAATGCAGAGCAGCCAAACAAACAAGTAACTTACAGAACTTGAAAATTTGGGCTAACTGCTGCATTCACAGACTGTTATGGGAAACCTGTGTTTTGAAGATGAATTTAAATGAAAACACAGGCATAGCGGCAAATAAAAGACACATCTCGTTTAGTTGTTTACAGTGAAGAAACCACCGCATTGGCTTAGACTTAGGAAAAAGCCGTGTGTTGACTTGTGAGTGAAATTAAGGGCATAGCATCCAAAAAAACAAGAATCTTACGTGCCTTTATAATTTAACTAAGTGCTGCATTCACAGAGAGTTAGGTGAAACGAGTGTCTTGAAATTTTTTGTAAATGAATACATATGCAAATTTGCGATTGAAACAAGTTTCGTTTTGGGTTTTCTAAAGCAAAGAACTCAATGCATTCAGCCAACGTTAGTGAAAACCAGTGTTTTCAAGTTCATTGTGGTTGAAACCACATATGTAGCATTGTAAGTAACAAGAATGTTACTGAGACTTCAAAAGTTAGGAACCGGCAGGTTTGGTAGAGTGAAAATGTGGTTTTGACATTCATTGCAAGTGAAAACAAGTGCATAGTTGCCAAAGTAATGAGCATATTGCTTACTTTTGAAAACTGAAGAAACCAGTGTTTTGGCATTGTATTAAGTAAAAACAGTGTTTTTATATTGACAGTGAGTGAAAGTAAGTGCATAGCACCCAAAGAAACAAGTATCTTACTTACCTTTCAAAGTTGAATTAACTGCTGCATTCACAGCCTGTGAGTGGAAACAAGTGTTTTGAAGATGAATTTAAGTGAAAACACAAGCAGAGCAGCAAATAAAAGACAAATCTTATTAAGATTTGTAAAGTGAAGAAATCACTGCATTGGCTTAGCCTTAGGCAAAAGCTGTGTGTTGACATGTGAGTGTAAGCAATGGCATAGCAGCCAAACAAACAAGAATCTTATTTACCTTTCAAACTTGAAGTAACTACTGTATTCACAGAGAGATAGGTGAATCCAGTGTCTTGATGTTGTTTGTAAATGAATACACAGGCAAATTAGCCAATGAAACAAGTTTCTTTCTTGGTTATCTAAAGCAATGAACTCAATGAAGTCAGGCAACGTTATGGAAAAGCAGTGTTTCCAAGTTGATTGTAATTGAAAACACATGTATATCCTTCTAATAAATAAGAATCTTACTTAGATTTCCAAAGTAAGGAACTGGCAGCTTTGGCATAATAAAAGCAGTGTTTTGACATTCATTGTAAGTGAGAACAAGTGCATAGTTGCCAATGTAATGAGTATATTGCTTATTTTTGAAAACTGAGGAAAACATTGTTTTGGCATAGTATCAGGTAAAGCAATGTTTTTACATTGATAGTGAGTGAAAGCAAGCGCATAGCAGCCAAGCCAACAAATAACTTACTTACTTTTCAAAGTTGAATTAACTGCTGCATTCACAGCCTGTTAGGGGAAACCAGTGTTTTGAAGATGAATTTAGGTGAAAACACAGGCATAGCAGCAAATAAAAGA